>BHFT01030375.1:0-36447 GCA_004320025.1 Laticauda laticaudata | reverse complement strand
TTTTTTTTTTTTGGGGGGGGGGGGAGTCTACAACTAAAACATTTCTAATATTAAAGTTGGTAGTTTTTTGTATGTGTTTTCAATTCAGCATTCATTCCTGGTACTTGCCTAGACAGGTTCCTGCAGTTTTCTTTGCACGATTTGAGAAGAGTGGAAAAGAGCTGATGTGGTTCCCATCTTCAAAAAAGGAAAAAAAAAACAGACCCAGGAAACTATAGACCAATCAGCTCAGGCCTAACATCAATACCCGGGAAGATTACTGGAAAAGATAATAAAAAAACAAATCTGCCAACAACTAGAAACAAGTAAAGTAATAACTAGCAGTCAGCACAGGTTTGTTAAGAACAGATCATGCCTAACCAATCTTATTTCATTTTTCAACACAGTGACTAAATTAGTAGACCAGCAAATACTGTGGACATAATATATTTAGATTTCAGCAAGGCATCGATAAAGTAGACCACAACCTACTTCTTAGTAAGCTAGAAAAAAAAGTGGAATAGATAGCACCACCACTAGATGGACTTGCAAACTGGCTGGCAAACCATACTCAATGAGTCGTCCTTAATGGGTCTAAGTCTACAAAGAGGGAGTAAGCAGTGGGGCACCACAAGGTTCTGTCTTAGGCCAGTACTCTTCAATATCTTCATTAATCACTTAGATGAGGGAATAGAAGGGGAACTTACCAAATGCAGATGATACTAAGCTGGCAGGAATAGCTAAACACCCAAGAAGATAAGCTCAAGATCCAGATGGATCATGACAGACTAGAACACTGGGCCATATCTAACAAAATGAAATTCAATATAGAGAAAAAGTAAAGTCCCTATACTTAGTCAAGAAAAACCAAAAGTACACATATAGACTGGTGTGAAGCCAGGCTAAATAGCAGTAACTGTGAAGAGGGATCTTGGAGTCTTAGTGGAAACCAGCTAAATAGGAGTCAGCCATGTGCAGCAGCAGCAAAAAAGCTAATACAATCCTAAGTTGTATTAACAGAGGGGTACAGTCAAGATCAAGGGGAAGTACTACTACCACTCTATAAAGCCTTAGTAAGACCACACCAGAGTACTGCATTCAGTTTTGGTCACCACATTATAAAAAAGATGTTGAGACTCTAGAAAAAGTACAGAGAAAAGCAACCAAGAGAAGAGCAACCAGGATGATTCGGGGACTGGAGGCTAAAGCATACAATGATACGGCTGTGGCTTGGCTAGTCTAGTAAAGAGAAGGACCAGGGGAGACATGATAGCTGTCTTCCAATATTTGAGTAGCTGCCACAGGGAGGAAGGGGTCGAGCTATTTTCTAAAGCGCCTGTAGGCCAGACAAGCAATAATGGATTGAAACTGAACAAGGAGAGATTTAACCTGGAAATAAGGAGAAACTTTCTGACAGTGAAAACAATCAACCAGTGGAACAGCTAGCACTTGGAAGTTGTGGGAGCACCATCACTTGAGACTTTCAAGAAGAGATTGGACTGCCATTTGTCAAAACTGGTGTAGGGTCTCCCACTTGGGTGGGGGGTTAGACTAGACAACCTACAAGGTCCCTTCTAACTCTGATTATTTGTTATCTGAGAAGTTTTTACCTTCGCCTCCTTCCCAGGGCTAAGAGAAGGAACTGGACCAAAGTCACCGAATCGGCTTTAAATCTAAGGTTTTACTAGAACTCACAGTCTCCCTGTTTCTATCCTGATATCTTAACTACTACACCAAACTGGTTCTTATCAAGTCTCTGCAGTTTTCCCAAAAATATTTTTGAAATGATGTGCTATTGCCTTCTTTCTAAGAATGAGTGACCGGCTTAAGATTGTCCATCTGGTTCTGTGCTCAAGGTAGGACTCAAAGGCATGCCATCTTGGTTTCTAGCCTGATGCCTTAATCACTACATCAAGCTGGCTTACCAGCAGCTTTGTTCTGACTTCTATTGTAGCTTTTTAGACTGTTGTTCTGAGAAAAGATATGATGGCATTTGTAAAATAGGTAAAAAAAGTGTCTTGCTTCTGTTTGCTACAATAGGAGAGGCCTTTCTACTTATGAACTATTATTTCCTTTGTGAATGTGGAAGATGTTATCCAGGAAATCATTGTTATTTATGGTGTCCCATTTACATCCAGTCTTGGAAAGTTTCAAAAACGCTGGACAAATCCATTCAAACATATCCATTCAAGCTTTAAACATTAGCTTAATGTCCAGAACAATCTAACAGATGTTAACAATGGTTTCTTAGCTTGACATAAAGAAAATTATAGGCTAAACATTCCTGCTTTATTTTTCTCTCCTGGGAATAAAAAAAAAAATCTCATTTTGAGTTTAGTTCGTTGAAGTGAGTTTAGATTAACAGCACAGATTTTCTTCTTTTGTTCTTGCAGGGAAATATCCCTTCAGAGCAGAGGTGGTATTCAGCAGGTTCTGACCAGTTCTGGAGAACCGGTGGCAGAAATTTTAAGTAGTTCTGAGAACCAGCAAATACCACCTCTGACTGGAGATTTTACCATATTTTTCCCCTGCCACGTCCACCAAGCCATGCCCACAGAACCGGTAGTAAAAAATTTTGAATACTACCACTGCTTCAGAGGGTGTTTAATAGCATTTTTTTCAGCTTCTTTTATTTGTTTGTGTATGTAAATATATATATATGTGTGTGTATCTGTATGTGTGTGTATGTATGTATGTAAGTATGTATGTATGTGATTCCTTCCAGGTAAACAAGGAATATCAATTACAAGGAATATCAGTTACATGTGTGAATTTTGGAAATTATATAAAGTGGGCACTAGAGTCGGACAGAGTAGGACAGAAGGACAGAGTAGGACAAAAGGAACTATTTTCCAGTTGCACAAGTTAATAAGGATGTTAAAATGGGAGGGGATAAATTCTCATGTTTAATGGCCCTAGGCTATTTTTTTTTTTTTTTTGTGCTATCAAGTAGCTCACAACATAAATTCAGAGTAGTAATTTGGTGAAGCTTTTTAAACCATTCACTCCCAGTATCCAACTAGGCGTCATTATCATCCATAAATATAGGAGTCAAAGTGGTTCATAGAAAATTGTCAGTGTAAGTGCAGTAATAAATAAAAGCACAATAATTGTGATTGACTACTTTTGAGGTAAATAAATAGAAAAGATGTCAGCTCCCAACTGATTGCTTAGGACAGATTTGGACAGGTCTCTAGTTGTTCAGTTCAAGAAGGTATTTTTAAAAGTTTACATTTTTCTTGCACAGATATGACTATATTATACTATTTCTAACCTCTCTCTCGCACACATATAGTATGTGAGCATGTGGAATATTACAGCTACATTGCACATTCTTTAATAAAGGTGCAATGACAGAGACAACCCATTTGCAAACAGTGAGATATATTTCCTCCTAAGATTTCTATGTAACAAAAATGGAGAATAGATTTTTTGGGAGGCAGTGAATGATTCTGGAAGAATTTCTAATCATTGTAATTGTTGGGAAGGACACTGAAGTAAGATTGTTTTGGACTTCAGGAATTTTGCTAGATGTTTTTCTCCCTGGAACATTCTAAGAAGTTTGATGGTAGTGATGAGGTTTGTGAAGGTATAATATTTGGAAAAAAATCATGTTTGGAAAATATCAGATGCACAGTCTCTCTGCTTCTAACACTCTACACATGTTCATGTTTACCATCCAATATTGCCAGGTTTCTTTTTTCTGTGACTTTGATGCCAATTGAATGGAAGACATACAAATACAAACACCCAGAATGTTTTGACCACCAACAGTCTGACTTGGTCAAAGAAAGGGGAAATGTTTTATGTAACTCTCAGAATGATGGGACAGTAGCTCAATAACAGTAGCAGGTCCATGAATATTCCCCTTTCATATGGCAAAATAAAATTTTAATATAAAAAGGTACACAATTTCAGACTAGTGTTATTTGGATGGCATATTCCCAGAAAGTCAGATGCACTTACTGGGTGAAAAGGATCATCTGCCCTGATCGACTGATAATTATAATATGAGTAAGACTTAATTCACATATGAAAATATGTACGTCCAGACCTTGTATGAGAACTTTACAGCCAGTCAAAGCTTCCTTAAAACAGTAAAGCAAGCATGATAAAGGAGATCTGAAAAGATCTCCTGAAAAGGAAGCAGCAGTAGAATTTACCTAAGAAATTCTGAGTCTGGTAGCTCTTCCTGTTAGATATACATGTAAGAACTACAAGTCCCAGAGCGCTGTACTTACTCCTGTCATTTCCTCTGCAGGATTAGAAGGCAATAAAGAATGTCAGTACTTGACAGAAAAAAGACTTTAGTAATCAGGAAAATTTAGATTCTATAGACATACATATTTGTCATACATGGGAAGTCAGCAAGTTCCTAGTACTACTTAGTTCTAGTGTTAATCCATTATGAAGTCATATGAATTTTTCTCTCTTTACCGAGTTTATAATGTCAGAAAGTACCTTTTGAAATGTTTCAAGAGGCATTATTGAACAAACACTCATAGATCACTGCATTGTGCTTTTTCTGAAAGTTCAACAATTCTGTTGACAATATCCAGAGTTTATTTTATGTTTAATATTCATGTTATGCGCCAACAGACAGAGAGGTGGATTTCGCTGGTGAGCTGTTAAGTTTGGCTTTTGCTCCATTACATTTCTGCAATGTAATCTTGGCATGCTAATAGGAAGGGTTATGTGCATTTTCCATTGATTACTAGGATGGTACCTTTTTCTGCGTGAAGGAAGCAGGACTTCCGAGGATTACAGAAAAATTTGAAAATCAATAGTATTATTTTATGCCATGAAACATCTGGTATAAATAATGTAGATGCCACAATTTCAGAATCAATTGCAAAAAAAAAAAAAAAAGACTAGGCATGTAAAAAGCAATAATATTAGAACACAGCAGGTTTATCACAGAATGTTTGTGTATTTAGATTTATTTGCTGTTCTATCCCTGGAGCATTGAATATAACTTGTACTTCATTTTAAAACTGAATATATACAGTTCCTTGGCTCAGAGGCTTGAAATAGTAATACACAGTGAAAATAAAGAAGAACAAAGAAACATGAGCCCAGTATATTTTCTCCTTCTCAGATGTAGATTCAACCCCTGAAGAGCTCTTTTGTCAAGTGTCAAGACAGTGATCAGATACCCAGGTTTCATTTGGATCTAGAAACAATGAGAACACTACTGAGTTTTTAAGTTTTATTATTAATTCAAGCAAACAGATTTAAAAGCATAACATAAAAAGCATACATACCAAGCTGAAATGCTATCAAAATCTTTCATAAGCTGTCAGGAGTTCTTTAATAATGAAGTAGATATATCCCAAGGGTGGCCAATTTTCAGAAGCTCTCCACAAACAACAACAACCCTGTGGTTTTTATCAAAACCTGGTACCATAACTTCATGGCCCTGTTATGGAGGTGGAACTATAAGATCTGACCTTGATTGGATGACACATGACAGGAACTGAAAGTCTGAGACTTTTTCATGTTTGCAGCTAAATCAAGATTCCACTCCCTCCTTCCCCTATATTCAGTAAATAAGAATAAAAACAAACAAACACAAACAAGCAAATTAGTTCATGCCATTGAATATAGTCAGATAGAAAATTACCATGAGAGATTACAACAATTCTATCATGGTTTTTGTGGTAGTGAATTTGGGGATTTGACTGTGTTGATCCAGCAGAACTTGCTTTCCCAGAACAGGAAATAAAAATAAAAGCAAATCTTGCAGTATATATATCAAGTTAATTAATATTAAGTATTAACTTAATATTAATATTAAGTATTAAGTATATTTATAGGAACATCAAACATTGTTTCAAAGTTAAAAGGTAATAATGGAAAAGTACAAGAAAAGGTAAAAAGATTCAAAAATTAAACAAAACCTTTATTCATATGTTGATAAATAATATATATTGGCAATCTACATCTGCTAATCAAAAACAGAATTTGTCTTTTTGCAATTTGTTGTTTCCATGTATTCCAAATTTGAGAGATGTAACCAATAGCATATTTGTCTTCACAACTTAGCAACCAGTGTACAATTATATTAACAAAATGTGTCAATCGTAGTAGAGTAGAATTGAATATATAAGTAATATCAATTTAATCAATTACAAGTTAATATAAAAGATAGTTGCTGGCTTAAAAACCACTGTGAATTCTTCTGCAATATTCAACACTTTGGAACTCCCAAAGCAGAGATATCTGGGTCAAATTAATGAATAAAAAATGCTTACATTAAATAAATGGCCAAAAATAACTCTGTTGATTCTGCAAAAGTTTTAAGAATGGTGACTGCTAATATAATTTTATAAAAGTGTGTGTGTGTGTGTGTACACATACATATATGGTGACTGTCAATATAATTTTCAAATCTACCTTATGGAACTGGCTATAAGATGGAAATAGACCCTTGTGCTCTCTGGGAACTTTAACTAAGGAGAGAGTACAGCATTAATAATCACCCAGGGTTTAGCATTAAGTAAACTAGATTGTTCCAAAATACAAAATGTCAAAGAAATCCAAAATAACTTTAGAAACTTCACAGAAATTATATAAAGATTTTCTCAACATCTAAAAGTGTTAGGCCATATCTATTTTCAATTCAAGCAAGTATATCAGTTAAAATACTAATACTGCAGAAGCTTGACCTGTATAAACACAATCTTATTTGGGTATATAATATTTGAAAAAACAAGTTAAGAATTGGTCAGAATACCTTAACATTTGTATCTGTGATAGAAATAGATCTACAATTAGAATATAAAGTAGGACTGCCAGGTTAGCTATAACTATGATATTTGCTCAAGTAAAAGTTGAATATCATTCACTTTTTCCCCAGAAAAATAGAAGATAAGTCAATATCCTTTTTTAAAAAATCAGTTCACTGGAAACCAACAGGAATTTTCATCAACTTCGTAATTTAATTGTAGCAACAATTTCTTAGACACAAGAGATGAAGATCAGTAATTTTGTCTTTTGGTAAATGTAGTAATCTCATTTTTGCTGGAAATAATTTTGTAATGATAAAGACTTGGAACAAGGCTATTAAATTAAGTAATTTAATAATAACTTAAATAAGTTATTAAAGTAATTTAATAACTTAAATAATTTATTAAATTCAGATTTGACAGAGTCTAGGTAAAAGTAGGCAGAAAATGTAGACACATTATGGGTTAATGATTTTTAAATTTTCTGTGTAAGAATGCAACTTTAGCCAATTCCTCCTGAGATGTTTTTTATGGAAACATAAAGGAAAATACAATTTGGAATTAATGCTTTGTGAACTTTGTATAAAAAAGAGAATGGATAATATAATGAAATCTTATTTAATAATTTGAAAAACCCCTATCTGTTACATAGTCTAATTAATACATTATCTTTCAATAAAGATACAATCCACTAATTTAATGATTTTTTTTATTAAATAAAGCAATGTGCAATAATAGATCTGATGAAAAAATCTGATTTGGTAAGTTTGCATTAGATGTAACTTACTGTACATATACACCAAGGAACTATATGTCCCTTGGGAAGTGTTTTAGCTATGAACATCTTAATAATTTCTGGTAGATAATAATATCTTTGTGGATGGAAAAAATCTAGCATATAGGTAGTCCTCAACTTACAACGATTAATTTATTAAGTAGCAATGGCACAAAAAATAGTAATTTATGATCAGTCCTCATATAATTGTTGCAGCTTCCCCGTGGGCACATGTTTAAAATTTAGGCACTTGGAAACCAGCATGGATTTACAATGGTTGCAGCATTCCAGGGTCATTTGATTACAATTTGTGACCTTCCCAGTACTTCTGACAAGCAAAGTCAATGGAGAAAGCCAGGTTCACTTAACAACTGTATAGGAAAAATGACCATAAACCTTGGCATGACTCACTTAACTGCCTTGCTTAGCAATGCAGATTCTAGTTCCAATTGTGGTTGTAAATTAAGGACTATCTATAGCAGACATCTCCAAACTTGGCAACTTTAAGACTTATGGACTCCAACTGCCAGAATTCTCCCTGATCTATAGTCACTGTGCTTTTGCTAGCTGTTTTAGTGGCTGACTTAATTTAATCTGGAAGACCACACTGATTTTTTATAGTTTCCATTAATGTGCCAGAGATGTTTTCCACTTTGGTTTCATCTTTGAAAAGATTCATAAACTTGGTCTCTTGATAGCTAATAGTAAGCTTATCCTCATCACAACAGGTTCTCTTGAGTCCAATCTACTTTTTAAAAAAGTTATCTCCATCATTTATCTATTACTCCAGGGGCAGAAGTGTGAAACTCCTTTCTGGTTGGAGTTAGAATAAAAGAAGTCAAGACCATTTTGAAGAAAAGATAACCCAAAATGTTGTTCTGTTTTGCTCCTTTGTTTATCAGTTATTTTGATAGAGATAGGTGATATTTGCTGAACCTAATTTGAACAAAGTTTTCATATGGTATCTTTATTAAGAGTTAATTAATTTGCATTTATTTACAATGTAAAAGTATCAAATGTGTTGCAATCCAAACAGATAAGAACATGGACAAAATGGCCACAGAATTAATAGAATTACAGACCATCTCAAAAGAAAGAAATCAGGTAGATAGGATAGTTATAATAATTTAATGAAGAATAATAGACTCAAGTCTTTGAAATAATTTTCTCCAAACCCTATCCATGCTAATTTCAAAACAACCAACACAGCATAGTATCAAGGAGGTGAACAGAAAATTTTTCTGCTCACAAGTACTTACTGCACTCTCAAAACTAGCTCAGTGAAAATAAGATTTAGGAAAGGTTACTGTGTCTTAAATAATTTTAATAGCTTTATGAAAATCAGCTATTATATGGTATATGGTATCGATGACACATTTGTGATTTGGCCCCATGGAAAAGAAAACCTAAACAATTTCCTAACACACCTAAACAACACTTAAACAACACACACCCAAAATCAAGTTCACCATGGGAAATGGAATAAAACAAACAACTACATTCCTAGATGTACTAATCTACAAAAAGAAACAGATGCACACTGGGACACACCATATTACCAAAAGAAAACACACACCAACCGCTACCTCAAACGCCCAATCCACCACCACCCAGCACAGATAAATTCCGTGGCGAAAACACTAATTACCAGAACAAACGCCTGGGCAGCAAGACACATATAAAGACTGAAACTATGCACCCTGACTGAAGTTGACAGCCAATGGCTTCCAAAAAACAACATCACCAACCTGATCCACAAAAACACACCAAGACATACAGAGACCTAGAAGACCAACAGACCTATGAAACAGCTGTCTTGCCCTACATAAGAGGTACTACAGATAAAATCAGTAAGATACCACACAGCATCACATCAAGACTGCCTTCAAAACAGACTAAAAAAATAGCAGCCATCCTGAGGAACCCCAAAGGACCAAATTGACCTGAAAAACCAAGGCATATACGAAGTCCCCTGTGCATCATGCCCGGCCAATACATTGGACAGACAATAGAAGAATAAAGTACCCGCCTAGATGAACACAAAAATGCAGTAAAAAAGCTGGAACACACCTCACTAGTCCAACACATGAAAACCACAGGTCACAACATCAACTTCAATGGCACTAAACCCCAGCCACTATAGAAAACCCCAGCCACAGAATCATCAGAGAAGCCATAGAGATTGAAAAAGACCTGAAAGCATGAATAGAAGAGATTGATTCCAGCAGACTGTCAATCATTTGGAAGCCTGCACTCTCAAATAGAAAGATCTCCACACCACAGCCCAGGCAAACACCTGGCACAAACAGGACTCCCTCTTTATAGCTCCAACTCAAACACCCTCCCACCAGGCACCCAGGTGAAACCCAGCTGCTAATGAAGAGCAGCTTGCTAATGAAGAGCAGCCGTCCTTTCACACGGAGCCAAGCTGCACTGAAAGCCTCCCAATATATGTGCTGTTTAGCTTCCTTCGGGTTATTATCACACGTCATTGTAGTTCTGTTAAAGTTGTAGCAACGTTTCAGCAGAATCTCTCTGCCATCATCAGGCTTCTGTATTGAGTTAGTTCCTGGTTTCAAATTTGAGGCTGGTCCATTCTGATTGGCCTAGGAGCCTGGGTCTGTGTTCATTGGACTTGGAGTTTGATTGATTGGTGTTTCTGGTTTTCTTTCTGTCTGTTTTGTGGCTTTATTGGCTGGCAACACCTCTGTTCTTGTGTTGGAGGCTTTCAGTGCAGCTTGGTTCCGTGTGAAAGGACGGCCTGCTCTTCATTAGCAAGCTGCTCTTCATTAGCAAGCTGGGTTTCACCTGGGTGCCTGGGTGGAGGGTGTTTGAGTTGAGCTATCAGAGGGAGTCTCTTTGTGCCCAGTGTTTGCCTGGCTTTGTGGTGTGGAGATCTTTCTATTTGAGAGTGCAGGCTTCCAAATGTTGACAGTGGTGGAATCATCTCTTCTATCATGCTTTCAGGTCTTTTTTCAATCTCTATGGCTTCTCTGATGATTCTGTGGCTGGGGTTTTCTATTGTGGCTAGGTTTTGGTGCCATTGAAGTTGATGCTGTGACCTTTGGTTTTCATTGTGTTGGACTAGTGAGGAGGTGTGTTCCAGCTTTTTACTGCATTTTTTGTGTTTCATCCAGGCGGGTACTTATTCTTATATATATATATATATAATATATGTTTTTTTAAGTTTTCGCAGGTACTTACATGTGTGCTGTTTCAGCTTCCCTTGGGTATTATCCCACATCATTGTAGTTGCTGTTAAAGTTGTAGGCAACGTTTCAGCAGAATTCATCTGCCATCATCAGGCTTCTATTATGGATGTGGGTCTCACAGCCTCTGGTTTCAAAAATTCGAGGCTGGCCTATTCTGATTGGCTGGGAGTCTAGGTCTGTGTTCACTGGACTTGGAGTTTGATTGATTGGTGTTTCTGGTTTCTTCTTGTCTGTTTTTGTGGCTTTGATTGGCTGGCAACACTCTGTTCCTGTGTTGGAGGCTTTCAGTGCAGCTTGGCTGCTGTGTGAAAGGATGGCTGCTATCCATTAGGAAGCCAGGTTTTCACCTGGGTGCCTGGTGGGGGGTGTGTGAGTTGGAGGCATCAGAGGGAGTTCTGTTTTGCTCAGGTGTTTGCCTGGTTTGTGGTGTGGAGATCTTTTCTATTTGAGAGTGCATCATTTGGAAGCCTGCACTCTCAAATAGAAAGATCTCCACATCACAAACCAGAATTAGGCCATACGAAGCCTTATGATGGCAGATGAGATTCTGCTGAAATGTTGCTACAACTTTAACAGCACTACAATGACGTGGGATAATACCTGAAGGAAGATGAACAGCACACACACACATATATATAGTGTGTAAAAAGAATTCAAAAGAAGAAACAAACATTTATCTTAAGATTACTTGATTTCCTGGACAGCTAGCTTTAACCAAGCTTTTTCAGGTGCTCATCCTAACCATGTGGTTACTAGGACATAATCCATAGATTTAAAGGGTTGCATTAGGCTCCACTTGAGAACCAGTTTTCTGTAGTGGTTAAAGCATCAGGCTAGAAAGCTAGTGTACTTGAGTTCTTGTTCTGCTTTGGGGTAAAAAAGCCAGCGAGCCAAGCTAAATGATCTTGGACCAGCCCCTCTCTTTCAGCCCTAGGAAGGAGGCAATGACAAACCATTTCTAAAAGATATTGTTCAAAATACTGCAGAGATTTGTCCAGTCTCAAAATTGAATATATTTGAACGAAAGAAAAAAAAGGCTCCACTCAATCTTATCTTTCACCTAAGAGGCTAACCATCAATGATTCAGGGACATAACTCTCATAAAATAATTTTAGTACAGATAGTAGAAAAATCCCTTAATAATGAAGCAACTCAGCCATTGGAAACTAAAGGATTCCAGTTCTGTATAAAACATTTCCCAAGTTTAAACCCTGTATTTATTTTTCCAAACATCAGAACTGACTCAGTGGAGAAACAGTTGCTTTGTTACGGAATTCTTAAATACTTTGTTATGGAACTCTAGTGGAATGTAGGCCAGACTTGCAGGAGGAAGAGAGCAGAGACAAGCTTGAAATCTCTGATATGCAGAAAAAGGACAAAGGTGGAACCCCACCACCACCATCAGTTTGCTAGTGTATATATAATAGTTTTGCAGATAAGCACTAGGGGTGACATGATAGCAGTCTTCCAATATTTCAGAGACTGTCAGAAAGAAAAGGGTTCATCTTGGTTGAATTGCTCCACGGCAATTTGCACTACTCAGGTGACCCTGATGACACAAATAAACCTCTAGGTGACCTGAGCCTGCTAAAAGAATGCAAATGACCAGCTGTCTGCAAGGAATATAAATCCTTCCATTCCCCAGCATCCAGTCAGAGCTAAAGAAGGCTCTTGGATGAGAAGTGAAATGTCTTCCAAAAAAAAAAAAAACCTGGAAGTCCAGTTGTCTCTTGAAAAAAGCACCTTTGGGATTATCAAAGAGAGTTCCAAATTATGAGAAATTTCCTGGCAATGAGAACAAATAGTGAAATGGCTTGCTTTCAGAAGTTGTGGGTCTCCTTCACTGGAAGTTTTCAAGAAGAGGTTGAATTGTCCAGAATTTTATTGGAAATTTTATAATCCTTCTTGGGCAGAAGATTGGAGTAGAAGACCTTTGAGGTTCCTTCCAACTGTGCTGTTCTGTGTACTCTATTCTGTAAGTGTTCTAGTAAGGCAAGATTTCTTCAGTAGGTAATGTATAAATAATCTACTCTGAAGTAACTCTTCATGTCATTCTTGGTTCCTTTGGCCTGATAGGAACAGATCTATTTTACCAATCTTTGTCTTCTCTCCTTGGATATCTTGACTCACTGGCTATCATAAACCAGGATAAATGAAATATTTATTAATTTTAAATATTTCTTTATCAACTTCAAATAAAAATATGTCTATGAGTATACTGAAGTGTGAATAAAATTATTCACACAATTCAAGAAAGGAAAGTTTCAGCCAAGAATGAAGACATGAAAGAATCTTGTCAAATTTGCAGATGATACTAAATCAAATAGGACACTAAAAGGTTTGAAACTGCCTCAGTTGGAAAAAGCAGGGGACTAATCAGAGGAATTGTTGAATGCAGTTGAAGCAAATGCAGTTTTTCATTTATGAAAAATAAATGTGCAGGTTGGGGCTGGGTGGTTTGGATTTTATGATTTTATGAAAATTATAGTTGATCACAAACTGCATATTGGTCAACAATATGGCAGTTACGGCCCACTTCCCACCCACCTCCCCAAAATAAATGCAGTTCAGAAAGCAGAGTCAACAGAAATAATTTCCAAATCATATTTTCCTTGATCAGAGAAGTCCCATGCCCTGACTTTTTTTTTTCGTGACTCCAAAGTGATATAAACTCCAATTCAGCATACATGAGAACCAGGGGTGGGATCTGACCAGTGTAACTACTGGTTCGGTGATTTTGCGATTTGCGATTTGCACTCACATGCGTGCATGCTTTACGCTTCATGCGCCAGACATGCACTACGTGCGTGTGTGGAACATCATCAGCTATGCTGCCCAAACAGCTGAGCAGTGCTGTGCGCGGGTGTGCACCATTTGAAAAAGCACTATTTTCCTGCTTTTTCAACTGCAGTTGTGCCATGCAAAGCAACTGAGGTTGAAAAAGCAGGAAATAAAGGTCAGGTAAGAGTATGGGTGGACGGGCGGGCCAAAATAGCAGCAGACATAGAACCGATTCTATATCTGCTGCTCTTCAGATCTACCAGTTCTACAGAGTGGACAGAACTGGTAGAATCCCATCCCTGATGAGAACTGTATAAATGTAAATCCTACTCACTAAAACAACCAAGTTTTGAAGTAAGAACAAGCCATCTGTTGAGATAATCATTTATTTCACACAAAGGAAAATCAATGTATTTATTGTGAATCCATTTCTTATTCTACCCTTTGTGGATTATCAGATAATTTGGTAACCTTGACTAATCAGATTTTATCCCCTTCCACCCTGTTCCTTTAGTTCTTCCAAGCCACACATGTGGAAATCCAGGAAGACTTCAGAATGGAATCCAGCAAGGCACCACATTCAGCGTGGGAGACAAAGTGCGTTACAGCTGCAATCCTGGTTTCTTTTTGGAGGGGCACGCATTGCTCACTTGCCATGAGACCATGGAAAATACCGCATCCTGGGATTTCCCTCTACCCTTCTGTCGTGGTAGATCTTCTTTATTGTCTTTTATCTTGGATTTTCTTAATATGTGGCATAGGTGTTGAGGGCTGGAAATGACTTAGCAAGAATTATCTAGATTAAAGTCAAATCCTATTGTAAAGTGTTTGGAGTTCTGTAACAGTCTAAATTCTGTGCGAAAGGAAATTATCCAACATAGCAGACTTGCATATTTTATTAAGCATAATTCATCTACTTTATGCTAATACGCACACATTGTGGGAGTCAGGTTGTGCTTTGAACCTCTGGAGACACTGTTCATCTATCCTATTCACTTTTGTAATTTCAGCAAGCATGTAGTTTTAAATATATATTGGCAGCCATAAAAGCCAAGGATATGGTTTTTTTTTTTAAAATCAGAGTTAAGGTTATTAGGAAACTGAATAATATATAATTTTCCCTTGAACCCACACAGAATTGTGGCATATGTATTATCTAACCTAGCATAATATAGGTAGGCTTGAATACAGTTTTCTTCAGTCTGTTTCCACTTTGGTTATGTCTTTAGCAATGCCACTTGATTCCCTGTCATTCTAATCATTCTACATGGGATTAACCAGTCAGTTAATACACAGAAGCTTTTACATTACTTTATCATGATATCCGTTCTTCTTGTTCTCTCATCTTTTTCCCTCCCTCATATATTCCCAGTGTCCTTCAGCACAATTTCTTGTATTGATGTTTTTTGTTTTTAATTGAGCCTTTGAGCATGTAATCAATTAGCAATCCTGGGATGCAGCACTGATCTTGCATTTAAATTGAGTTAAGATGGTTTGCGAATTGATAGATAATTCTTGGTGCTTTCCTAAATAAACAACATATTGTGTGTGTGTGTGTGTGTGTGTGTGTGTGTGTGTGTGTGTGTGTGCCTGTGCACACATACACATGCAGGCCTTCAAGTCAGTGTTGACTCCTAGGGGCTGCTAGGACCAGCCCCTGAAGTTTTCTTGACAAGATTTCCATCATGGTTTGCCCTTGCCTTCTTCCTAGAGCCAAGAGAGAGGGAGTGGCCCAAGCTCACCAGGCTGGCTTTGTACTGAAGGCATTCACTGTCTTCCAATTCCTAGCCTTATGAATTACATATTTAACCTGCATTTATCTGTTGATTCTTTTATGGTCCTGGGAGTTTGACAACATGGACATTGTACCAGTGAAGGACCCTCCATCTCTCAATTTTTCATCCTTTAAATTAGCATCATTGCTCTTGACTTTGTGCTGAGTTAGTGGTTCCACTGAAGAACTATTTTGTTTTAACTTGGCTGTATAAAATAATCGTGATGTTAGATCATGCTTAGTTATATTTTGTACAGGACTGGGGAATGGGGAGTTGCACTTATGCAACCTAGGTGCATTTGGGACAAAGCCAAACTACCTTGCTAGTTTTTGTTAATGCTCTCAGAGGCCTAGAGGCAATGAACAGAATCCACTCTCTCAAAAAAATATACTTAGCTGGGCAGTTTTGTCCTTGATATATGTGCCTTTTATTTTTAATGTTCAAATATTTGGAATGACTTTAAAGATACCATGTTTTGTTAATTACTTTTAAAGTATTTCACAATATATTTTAGAGAGTTTTTGTTATTATGTCCTTTTAAACTTCAACCACAGGTACTTATGTGAGTAGAAGAGTAGAGTATAAATCAAATAAATGAGGATACTGAATTATAAACCATGTTTCTAAGTTCTAAGCTGCAAATAATCAAATCACATTTATCTTATCTGGTATGTGTGTGTGTATGTGTGTGTGTGTGTGTGTGTGTGTACCTTTGAATCAGTGTTAAGTGCTGGTGACTTCTTTTTTTTTTTTGAAAAGAATTTTATTAATTTTCTAAACAGACACACATAACATACCAAAACATTAAAAACATCTAACTCTCATATATACTTCCGGTGTGTCCGGTTGGTTTCATCAGTTTTGTGCATGTCCATTTTGTAGTCCTCAGTTACAGTTATATTGCCAATAAAATTCAATAATATCATCCATAATCCTAATAATTACTAAAAAAAAATAAAAAAAATGTTTTGACTTACTTTTAATCATTCATGAGCTTTGTGGAGATAATCAATACTTTAAACAATTTTATTCTATAACAAATCAAAATAATGCATAAACAAATCAATCCTAAAAACTTTATAGATATAGTATTAATGTTTCTATTATCGTATTTTATCAATCTAGCCATTGAATAAAAAAGATCCCAAATTTCATAAATGTTCAGTTTAATCTTCTTTGCTCTCTAATTCAAATGTCCAATCTACTCATCTCAGCACATTTCCAATATTTTCTTAATAATGCTTCCTTAATGATATTTTCTCATTCTTCCCAATTTTTTTAAGCAATACAATCCTAGCCGAGGCTGTTATACATTTACAATCAAATATTTCAAAGTCTTTTATTATAATGTGTCAGGTAAATTCCGCAAATAAAAAAAATCTCTGGTTTCAAAGTCTATGTGTTTCTTGTCATTTTTTCCACCACATGTGAATTTTAGTCCATATTTTCTGGGGCATCCTCCAAGTCCACCAACATATGAATAGTATGAGCCAGGTATCTGATGACATTTCCCAAACATTTTCAGATTGTTCTTGAAACAATTCTTTGCTATTCTTGTCGGGGGGAAAAAAAGTTGCCCCCCCCCAACCTGTAAAACATCTTATACAAGTTAAGTCTTATTGATCATGCTGTTGACATTGTCATTTATAATTTTGAGACCACCAATTTTTGCATTTCCTCTAAATCAATCCATATCCAAATTCTTGCCCCCAAGCAATCAATAGTTTCTTTAATTGTTCTCTTCCTCTAACTTAAATTTCCCAATAAATAACCATATAATTTTTTAATCACTCTTCTCATCAGTACCCATCAATATCTTATCTAAATCAGTCTGTTTGTCATAGAATCCTTGTACCGTTTTAAAATCTTCATATATCTTGATGTATTTGCGCATATGAAAACCAATTCATCCTTATACCATTGTTCCTCTAAGCTTGATCGATTTAAGTCCACCCTTTTCATCTAACAATTCCCCCAATATCTAACTGTTTGTTCCTTTTTATAAAGATCATAGGATAGGAAAATGCTTCAATAGTCCGATAAAACCAAACTGGAATTTTAAATAACATTGTTTTTTTTTATCTTCTCCAAATTTAACCACAAAAAGAACTCCGCGTATATTTTAATGTCTTCTGAAATACCCCGTGTTTTAGTTCCTTGTACCATCCAAAAAAGCCCAATTGCCAGCACCAACAGTAAATCAATGTCCTTCTAATGTCAACAATCTATGCTTTCTAATGTTTATCCAATTCCTTTGACCCACAGTCAAACTGCAGCTGATAATACAGTTTCCACATTAGGCAGGCCCAAACCTCCTCTAAATTCTAGCATCTTGGAAAAAGTTTAAAAACTTTATTCTCAGCTCTTTTACCTTGCCATATAAACTTCAACATGGATTTATTTAAATCTTCAAAATATTTTCCAAGTCTAAATTGGTATTGTTTTGAAAGAAAATAAAATTTCTGGGTAAATATTCATCTTAATTGTTGAAAATTCTCACCTATTAATGACAAATTGGACAAGTTTTTCCCATTTCTTTCAAAGTCCTGTATTATCTGTTGTCTTGAGTTTAGTATAATTATTCTCTTTTAATGTGCTACATGTTTGCCTGTCAAATATATCCCAGATACTTAACCTTATTGTAACTTGGATTTTCAAAAAGATCTGTCAGTTTCATATGCTTCTTTGTTCTCAGTTACATGTATTTTTGTGAAAACTTTGTTTTATCTTTAATTTATTTGTCACAGCCAAGCCAATGCCGACCAATAAATGTCTCTATCTTTCCAATAACTTGGAAGGCAGTTTCTAACGGGTCTTCCAGAATAAAAGCTAAGTCGTCAGCAAAGCTTGTAGTTTGAATTCTTCTTTTTATTTTCATTTCCTTTTATGACTTTTGTCATTTCCCTAAATATTTCTAATTCAACACCTTCCAAAGTCCAATAACAAAATAACAAAGGAGATAGAGGACACCCTTGTTCTTGTTTGCCTTTTCTTATATTAATAAGATCTGTAAATTCTCCCTCCATCATTACCTTTGCGTCCTGTTTATTATATAGTGGCTTCTATTGCTTGAATAAATTTTCTGGCAAAAACCCATCCTGTTCCAATAGTAATAAGCATAAATCTCCAGTTCACGTGTCAAAAGCCTCTTTGAGCAAATCTAGAAATATCAAAGCCCATTTGCTTCTCAGAGACCTCATAATAATTCCAAAGTATCCAAGATTACTCTCATAATTGTCTCTAATTTGTCCTCTTTGGCAGAAATCCATTTTGATCTGGGTGAATAAAATTTATTTAAAATATTTTTTCAGTCTTTCTGCTAAAAAATTGAAAGCAAAAATTTATATACTGCATTCAATAAGGAAATGAGGGTTATAATTCCTTAATTTGCAACAACGGGTCAGCTTTCTTTTGAATAATGGTTACTTATGAGAGCCTTCTGACGCATGTTTTGGGTGTCATCTTCTTTAACATAACTTCATTTATAACTTCTAACAATGGGGATGCTCATGATTCTTGAAATTTTTTATAGAAATTCTGCCGGAAGCCCATCTGGACCTGGTGCTTTTACCCAATTGTTTTGACTCTTAAATGCTTCATTTAATTCCAATCAATTTTTATATTACTTTCTAACATTTCTTCAGTCTTTAGGTATCTTCGGTAAGTTAACATTCATGTAAATACTGTTTAATTTTTTCCTCATCAATAATTCTCTGTTATATAGTTTGCTTGCTACATAGAAAAATCTTGAAATAATTTCATTTTTCTCCTTATTAACCACAACAAACTTGGCCCTTGATCATCTAAATTTAGTTTCAATATTTTTTCTTGAATTCCTTCCTTCTTTCCTCAGTTATGATATGCTTATTCTCATCTTAACCTGGTTTTATTTGCATCTCAAATAATATCTTTAAAAATTTCTAATTTCTGTGCCAGTTCTTCTTTCTCTATTAATTCCATTTTATGCTTAATTAAACATCGCGAGTTTCAGATTTTAATACCTTTTTTCTGTGGACATTGTTCTGTAAATTCTTTTTCAAGGTCTTTTTAATATTCATGCTTCCAAGGTCTTGGAGGCTTGTGTTTTCTCTAAATATTACTTTTTCTTGTATAATCTAGTTATCAAACCTCTAGCAATATCCTTCATTTATCCCAACAATACTGTATTGAAGTATCTTCTTTTTGTTTTCTTAAAGAAAAAACAAATTTCCTTCTCCATCCATTGTATATAAGAGTCCTTTTCCTTTAAAATAGTGGTTGTTTAAATGTCCATCTCGATCCTTTTTTTTTGTACTTCCATATTAATTTGTCATTGGACTCATGGTCTGGCCCAAGTACCTTTATTTTAATAACTTGTTTCTGAATAATGGATATTAATTCGGTTGAAATCCAAAAATCATATCTTAGAATCTGGACCATGAATTAAATGTCTTATTAGAGTAAAAAGTATATTGTTAGCTTTAACGTTTCTTTTCTCGTCCAAAATCTTAAAAGGTTAATTCATGTGTCATTTTAAAAAAGATTTAGGGAAGAACCTTTCTATTTTGTTTTATGTTTGTTGTTATATAGTCCCAATTATGTCCACAATTCCATTAAAGTCTCCCATCATTAAATATAATTAACATAGTCCAAGTCTAATATTTCCATATTCATTTTTTTATAAAACTCTTCTTGTTTATCATTCGAGCATAATTGCAAATCAGGAGTATTTTCTATTATATGTCCATTATTTCCACCATTTAATACTCTGCCGTCTTCATACCGTGTAAATCCAGTTTGCTGGAAATATCCCTACTTTAATGTAGAGAACGCACTCCTCTTTTCTTAACATTGAGTCAAAGAAGTAAATATTTTTCCCTAATTTTTGGTTGTTGTACTACGAAGTGCTCAGTGAGTTATAGTGTATTTGTTTATAAGTGATTGATCGTTCTTTGTTAGCAATTATATCATAACTCTTTTAATTCTATCTCTACATTTCTTATCGAGCGACAGGTTTTCCGCTTCTTTTAACAACTGAGTTTAAGTCCATTTATATTCATTGTAATCAGTTTTTTTTCTCCATGATTATGCTTTATATTTTAGGTCTAACAGCTCTCAGTGGCTCTCACTTCACGTTGTTACTTTACCTGCCTACCTGTCCACCTACAACTCCTTTCTCTTTTTCAATCCTCCAAAGTTGCTTCCTTCTGAAAACTCTATTAATAGACCTCTTCTCTGCTCCTCTCTTTTCTTTCCAATACAAAAATTCTGCGTAGACAAAGGTTTTTCTGGCTTTTTCAATCGAGTTCAATTCATTAAGTCTCTGCTCTGTGCACACATAAAGATTAATCCTTCTGGTATCAGCACATCTATAGTTCACTTTCATTTTCAGTAGCATTTGTGGTTCAGAAATCGGTATTCTCTTCTCACTCCGTCTCTCACTCTTCTAGGTATTTGTTTAAAAACCACCAAGTTCGAGTCTTTCCTTATATTTCAATGTTTTCTCTCCTTACCCTTGTAATAATTTGTGTTTTGATGGATTTTTTGGTAAATTCTAATATGAGACTGCCTTTGGTAATTATTTCTCCATCGCATAATCTTGTATAAACCTCGATTATACCTCAATCTAACTCCATCCATCATCTTTCCTCTGTAATTTCCAGAACATCTTGCCAACATTCTATCACTTATCGCAGCCAAATTTTCCTCCTTTTCCTCTTCTATGAATTGACTTGATATCACTAAGATAAAATTCTGACGCTTTCCATCTCGCCACCTCAACATCCCACTTTTTTCTTGTTCTACACTGCTTAATCAGTGTCAATATTTCCAAATCTTCTCCTCTCTTTTGTTTTCCTTCTTCCTCCAATTTTGGAATCTCTCCTCATACATTCCCCATCCATTTGTTTTAAATATTTCATCAGTTTTCTTCGTAATTTTTTGTTCAATAGCATCTATTTTTTATCTTAATATTTGATTCCTTGCATAAGCACTGTAACATTTACTTTTTCTTGTTCTTTTATCTTGCTTCAACAATTGTCTGAACTTAAATGTGTCACTTCAAGATGGTGGGAAGCAGAGGTAAGAGCAGAATGCCGAACTTGGTTTGGTTTCCCTGCTCATTTAAATGGAACTTCCAAAGCTTCAGATTTCTCTTGACCTTTTAATCCGTCTATTAGAGTAGCCAACTTATAGTCCAAAAAAAAAGTCCAATAAGTAAAAAAAAAGCCCGAAACCAAAGAAGAAAAAGGAAAAAAAACGAAAAAGAAAGGTCATCAGGTTCTTCTAGACCCATAGTCAATTGATATAATCCACCATATAAATATAGCAAAAAATGGCAAAAAAAAAAAAAATAATCAAAAGGAAAAAAAAGTGATCCAAAAACATAGATTGCGAAGGAGCAAAAGAAGCAAGGAAAGAAAAAAGAAAGAACACTCTGAGGCTTTTCCCTTTAAAATACAAAAGGCAAAAATACTAGAGTTAAATTTTAAAAAGGCTGGCGAGTAGAGAATTTCACAAGTATATATATATATATTATATATATATATTGCACATGCAAAAACACTAGAACCAACTTTATTTCTTTATCCAAGGCTCTTATTATGACTCTCTTCTCCAGCCAGCTTTCAAAGCCAACCTCAAAATGTTGAAAATTTGATAACGAGTCCAAGAAAAGCAACCTGTAATAATATTTTACTGTGTTTTCTCCCTCTACATTTATCACATATAAAATGTCCTTGGAAAAGGAGTGTTTATACATTTTTCTCCCCAGTTCAAATAAAATATTTTTCAAGCCTCTAGTTGCAGGATGGTTGCAACAATCCTCTTCGAAACTCTTTCCCCCCCCAGCCAGAAGAAAAAATATTTTATAACAAAAACTCAAACAGGGCAAAAGAAAAAAAAAAAAGATAACCAAAGGGGGCCTCTATCCTAAAGGAAATATAAAAAAATCACAAAGAAACCATTGAAATATATATAAGAGAAAAATTCAATCCAGTTTACTCTACACAAAGTCACATTAAAGTCCTCAAAAAAAAAAAAAAAAAAATAGGAAAGAATCCAAGCCTCAATTTGACATCACTAAAAAACGGCCGCTCAAACAGCTTCCAGTCAAACAAAAATAAAGTCACAAGATTCTTCTTTGTCAGGATGTCTTTCAAGTTCTCAAACCATTTACAATACAAAGGAGTTTCTCACCACAAACCGGACACACACTCGCTCAAAAGCCATCTTTCTTTCCGGAGCTGCCCCGACTTCAGCAGCTTTGGCAGGCTGCCTTCTCCCGCTGCAGCAAAAGGGCTTCTCCCGGATCTTAAACGGCAGAGATTTTGCGATAATCTCTGGGATCCTGCGGACAGTGCCCTTCAGCAATCCCCATCTCTACGGGACGGTATTAGGTCCCGTTAGGACCGACCAGGGGGCGAAAATATCAGCTGCGATCTCAGAGCCCCGAGATCGCAGCTGTAGCACCGAGACGAAGCTCCGCCTTCTGCTGGTGACTTCTGAAAAGTCTCTGCAGTTTTTTTGGCAAGATTTTCAAAAGCAAGGGCTAAGTCAATGCCACAAGAAAAATAAGTAATAAATATTAGACCACTTGAAAAGAAAATGAGTAAAAAATGAAAAATGTGAGAAAGGTTTGGGCCCACGTGGTAATAATTTTGTTCTAAAAATGTTAACAAAATTAATTTTCTTTGCCTATGATGACCTCTTTAAGGTAAAAGTGACATATTGTATTCATGATACTAATTCAGAATCTTTTACTGTGATGAAATCTTAGGCTTCTGAGTTTTTTTACATCATATCTTGAAGCTTACTTTAAAAAAAATATTTCATTTCTTCATATTTAACTCAACTTAGTGCACTGGCCTGAACTCATCTATCATATCATAGTGTGATATTTAAACCCAGCCCACAGTATAGTATGAAAGTATATACTAAAATAAATTCACCCCAACATATTGCCAGAAATACAGCTAATTCCCAAATGGCTACACTTCTCAGCATCACAGCCCAATTTGTGTGGAAAAAGTGAGAGGACAAAGTGCTCTGTACACCTCCTCAAGCTCGAAAGGAAACATGTAAATCTAACAAGTAAACAGATTTTTAAAAAACTTCGCATAAAGCTAAATCTGATTGCCTGTGATCCTTTTAAAAATATTTTAATTCATGGGGGAGGGGAGGAGAGTATGTTCAACAACCTTCATGCTTGATCCAAAAGCTGTAAGATGCACAGTGCAATGATCAGGATAACTCTGGTGCTACTTCTGCTGCAGCTGGCTGCCTACAAAGTGGCAGTTCAAATCCCACCAGGCTCAAGGTTGATTCAGCCTTCTATCCTTCCAAGGTGGGTAAAATGAGGACCCAAATTGTTGGGGGCAATATGNAGGTGGGTAAAATGAGGACCCAAATTGTTGGGGGCAATATGCTGACTCTGTAAACCACTTAGAGAGGGCTGTAAAGCACTCTAAAGTGGTATATAAGTTTAAGTGCTATTGCTATAACAGCTGGGATATGTAGCCTTGTACATGTTTAGTTACCAAGCCATGTTCACATGTGGTAAAACAGGTAAGTTGTTGGTCTTGGGCTGAGAAAGAAACGCATTAGGGACTCTAGGTTAATCATTCTTTCTGTCAGCTCAACTTACTCTATGGAGTTCCTGTTACGGGAACAAAATGAAAAAAGATCACTATCAAGTTTTCTTGAGCTCTTGAGGAAAAGGCAGGATATATATCTAACAGAAGTCAGACTCCAAAAACAAACAAAAAAAGACATGGAGAGTTACTTCTGATCAGTTTCCTTTGTTGTTCATCAGCTATAGACAGAAATCTTGCCAAACTAAAACCACTACTTGCATCATTGTTATAAACTGAGAACTTCTAGGGAGAAACTGTCTTGAATCTCTTCCTCACAACCAAAGTTTCTCCGCTTTCTCTTGGTCCTCTGGAATGCAGCCCCTTCCCTCCTATGAATCCAGAGCACATTCCACCTCACAAATGATGAAATAAATAAATTTGGGAATAAAGCTAGCAAGTACTTAATTGCATAGATGGCTTCATAGCCATGGAGTCCCCTCCCAAGTTATTTTGGTAAGTTACTGGCACTTTTAGGATAGAGAAAAAAGGTTGATTCCCTTTTAGTTCTCCGCAGTTGTTTGGGTCTCTTTCTTGTTGTTTCTCATGAAGGCTTAATAATATTTTCATAGAAGTCTTCATAGTTCCCTTGAAATGCCTCTGATGTGTCCTCATAATGCATTCATGATTTCAAATAAGAGAGGAATGTCAGATGGTATGTGAACATCTCAACAGATTAGGTTACCTTTTATCAAGCATCCTTGATCTTCTTGGTTTGGTGTCATATCAAACTCCTGATTATTCTACCTCAGTGAATTGTACTGAGAACTGTTGTGGACAAAAAGTCTATTAAAGCAACTTTCTTCTTGAGTTGCCTCATGTACCAATGTTTCCTAGAGCAATGCAAACAGGAACGACATCCTGGGAGAGCATGGGGCTCATTTGCCATCAGCCTCTTTTTCTTTTCCTGTAAATGGACTATTTGCAAAGCTCAAGAAAGGGTTGATAATACCCCCTTTTTTCCTTTACACTATTATAAAGCATTGGCATTTTGCAGCCCATTAGAGGAAGAGTTGCCCAGAGAATCCTTGCTCTGTTTTGGAAATTAGGCTCATGTCACTGCACATCCTCTTCTTATGTGGCTCTGTTAAGGTAGTGAGCACATTCCTTCAGATTATTTCCCGGATCCAGTTACCTTTGTTTGGCTCTTCTGGTAGATGCTTGGGAATCACAGGAAGGCAAGTGGGATTTTAGTCTTGAAGGGCTGTAAGGTTTCTTCTCTACCCCTTTTCTTTTTTCATATGATCTACTAGAAAAGTTGTCATGTTCAAGTCCACCTGCAGAAAAAAAATCTATGGAAATGGGATGCAAATGATTTGATCCACCACCCCAAAATCTGTTTGTAATGATTTCTTTAGCAAGTGCATCATAGTCACATCACTGAGAAATAAGCTAATTGCAAGAAAAGCCAAAAAGGATATTTTGTGTATATTTGTAGATATTGTACTCTCTAATTGCAAATGGAGATGCGGGTACTCTATTTTTCTTATCTTCATCTTTAAGTGCTCTGGTTTTATTGTATTGCAAACAGTTGCTGGGCTGCATCCACAGTTTTGTTGTACTTGTACAATGACAATAAAGTTCTTCTTATCTTATCTTATCTGTGAGGCAGAAGGGTGCTTTTGAAATTTGATAAATAAATAAAGAACACCAAACTTGGCTCCCATATTTGGGACAGATTACTTCTGTAGCAGGAGTCCATTTGTAATAAACAGTGGTAGGATGCTGACTTTCAGAAGTGGAATAAAATAACAGTTAGAATGGACCTTGGGGTTTTTCTAATTCAACTCTGTGCTCAAGCAGGAGACTCCATATCATTTCAGACAAATGCTGTCCAGTCTCTTTTTAAAAGCCTCCATTGATGGAGCACCCTCAACTTCTAAAGGCAAAACATTCCATTGATTAATTGTTCTCACTGTTAGGAAATTTCTCCTTAGTTCTAGGTTGCTTCTCACCTTGATAAGTTTCCATCCATTGTTTCTTCTCTTCTCTTCTGGGGCTTTGGAGAATAGAATCCCTCTTCTTTGTAGCAGCCCTTCAAATATTGGAAGACTGCTACCAGTCCTTCTTTTCATTATTTCCAGCATACCCAATTCCTGCAACCATTCTTTCTATGTATAAATAGTCCTTGTTTAGCAAACACAATTGGGATCAGCAACACAGTCATTAAGCAAAGCAATCACTGAGTGAAACTGTGATTCTGCTTATAATCTTATTTTGGTTTTCCTTAGCTTTACAGACCTATGAAGGTCATAAATCTGAGGTTGGGTCACCAAGTTATTTTTCATCATTTGTCTGTTTCGCATTTCCCATATCCCCATATTTCCACAAACAAAATGACGGACACATAAAAATGCCAACCAGAGACATAATTGCAGGCCAGCCATCTGCAACTATTTATCTATCAGAGAACCACCTGCACTGATTTATGCTGGAGTCTCTGCAGTTCGATTCTCAAGTCCTGATATCTGGTGACTTTTTCAAGTTGTTTCTCATTGATTCTGCTGTCTCCAGGTATGGCAATGTCGATGATCTACATTGTTGTTATATCTTGTGATTAGCACATTGTATTGAACCACAAACTAATAAAAAAGCTAGGTTCATATAATTAATATATTAATCTGCCTCACTCTTCCAAGCTTTGTTATAAACATGGTTTGGATGATGATGATATCAACAGTACCATCATCAACAGCAGCATGTCCTTACTCACAGAAGGGGAAGAAAACTTTGTACAACACAGTAATTTATGTTTATTTATTACCATGATTTGCTAAATTTATCCTACTATTTTGGTTTGCATATCCACTAAACCATAAATTAATCAGATTTTAATCTAGCATAGAAAAACAGTATGATTCTCTTTTAGGTCATGCAGAAATTTGATCCCATCATTTGAGATAACTTTGTACATTGAGGACTGCTGGAGAATGTGGTTATCTTGTGTAAACTTTCTGTTCTCTTTGTAAAACTGTTTCTAAGAGGTAGCAATGCTTGGCCCCATGGTATGCATCTCCTGAGTTTTCCAGCACTGAGACAGAAATTTAGAGACTGGGAATATAGTATTTACTTTCCTTTGTCATCAGTCAGGTTGAGAAGTGGAAATGACTGGGATCACATATTTTGATCATTGTTAGAACAGAATGTTGGACTAGATGTGCTTTAAGATGGCGGCCATACAAATCTTTAAAATAATAAGCTGTAGATTGAGAATCTGCTGAATCCAAGTATGTTGTCCACCCATATGAGCATAGCCTTTGAGACCTGTACTTGTCACAGCACAAAAAGTTGAAAATATTTACTAGCCTTTAACTATATAAAATACGCATTATCTCCTTAAAATGATCTGCCCTAATTTCATCCAGACAGTTGCTTTTAAGGCTTGAGGCTTAAACATTTCATATCCATAAGCTTGTGTGCACCCTTGTATTTATCCACAAAAAACATGTGCTTGTTTTTATTCAGTTAAAAGGAGCTGTGATATTTTTCCAACAATAAATTAAAGCTAAATTCATAAAATTAGGAGAAATTCATCAATGAAAAAATGATAATTTTAAAAAGAGATTTTTAAATTAAAGTTCCAAGAAGAAAGGGGACAATTATCCTGAAAAGGCCAGCTGGTTTATGTTCATTTAAAACTGGTTCTGATTTTGCTGAATGTTGTGGTATGATTTCCACAAAGGAGCTTTCACTGAAATAAGAGTCAAAACTGCATATTAATACTTAATTGTTTTTTTTAAATTAAAAAAGAAAAAGAAAGCTGGATTTGAATCATCTTTATTTTGATTTTGGCTAACATCGAATAGACAGCGTTATTATTGTCATTTGCTTAAGACATTTATCAACATCCATGTGAGATGGGTCTGTGAGGAGCTCTCCAAAAGTAGATTGTAGCTACAACTATAGCCACAAAACCCCTTATATTGTACATTAAAAAGTGGTGGGTTTTTGAAATTGTAGCTGTCATCTCAACATTTTAACCACTTCCATGGAGACATTCCCTACTCTGTTATTTTTCTTTCTTTTATTTTTGGCACAAGTTTTATTGGCTTTGTCCACACATGTATTGAATCATGGTTTCATTACCATTACCATTTCTTAACTATATAAGCTAGTTAGTTATCAATATTCCTAGAAAAGTGTGTTTGACAGGCATTGCAATGTTCAAAATTTCTGTCTATACCAGAAGCACTTAATACTTTTTGAAAACCAATTTGCATCTCCAAAAAATATTCAAGACTTCTTCAAGCAATGTGATGATTTTAAATTCAGCCATAGGTTTTCTTCCTCTTCACTTTTTTTTTAATCTGCTGTCTTGATACAGAGTTCTTGAGTTATATACACTTTTGGGTCAGTTTGATCAGTTTTAAGAACAATATTATCAAAAAAAGATGGCACCATCCAGGCAGACTTAGTTGATCTTGAAAACTTAAGAAAGATCAGACCTGATTGGTGTATGAATAGAAAACTATCATGAATTCCTAACAGCAAGTAAACAAAAAAAAATCCCAGAAATAAATAATGGTAAACAATGTCTGTATCATTCCCAAGAAAATGACATAAAAATGTCTTTGTAATAGTATGTGGCAATGACCTTGGGAGATAGGGCAAAGAGATGCTACCTAAGGAATGATCAATTAATAGACTGTCAACATAACCCTAAGCTAGACAATGGGTGGGGCAAGAGGCTCAAAGGGACTGTTCCCAACTTCTCAGGCTATAAAAGAGATGGTTGGAGATTTGTACTATCAGACTTTATACCTGAGAGGCAACACAACCAGATTAGCTAATTCAGCTTCATGGTAAAGCTACATTAACACAATCTTGCAAGTTTGAAAGTACAAATATCCAACCGTCACCTTTGCAACCTTAGAAATTAGGGAAATTAGTTCATTTCTAAGTTTCTTTTTCTGTCTGTTATGCAGCTGCAGGCTATGCCCTCTCTTATCTGATAATTCCCTAGGCAGCACCTCTCCTTCCTTGCCCCATATCCCAAAATCATTCCCACATACTCTTATCACATCACCAGATTCAAACTGGAATCTACTTTACTTAATATAAAGGCATTATCCAACTATAGATTTCCCCGTTAATGAACTACTTATAATTGCTTTGAAAATAATACCATTGTTATAGTTCTAAAGAGACTCTGTAAGAATACCAACAGAAAAATAGTATTGCTATCATTAAATTCATCCACTTAGATCCCCTGTGATCCAGTTCCTACTTTTGCCGACTTTACTGGGAAATGCTACAGCTAATGACCAAACATCTGGAAATATTGAGTTCAGGGAAATCTTTTCTGGACCCTTTTTGATAATTTGAGTTGTTTCAAGAATCTCACTAGACTATAATTAGAATAATTTTCAACCAGCAGCTGTCATAGCCCCAATACAAGTCTGCCTATGTTTTTGCAGTATGTTTATCTTTGTTGAGAACCACAGTGATGACCTTGAAGAAGGAATGCATCAGTTAGGAAAATATGAATTACACCCAGGAAAAGTACAAAATGTTAGAAAGAAACTCTGCCATGACTCTCTTTAGTAGAATAGGGAAGGAAGAAACAATGCTATGAAGCTTTTGAGATTCTGTAGCATTTATCAAGTAGAGTTCTAGTATTTCAGGTGGGCTCTGGTTCCTGGTCTGGCCTTTTGTCCCATGATTGACCTGCATCTTTAATTAATACTCGGGAGAGAGGCTGATTAGACAAGCTGGCTCTTCCTATTTACTTTTGCAAGTTGTAAGATAACATTTGCTATCATCGGAATTAGATATTTTTACCCCTTCTATTCAGTCATGTCTGATTCTTGGAGATTGCCTGGACAGGTCCCTGCAGTATTTTGGGCAATATTTTAGAAGTGGATTGCCAGTGCCTCCTTCTGTGACTCAGAGAAAAGGTCACCCAGCTGGCTCAAGGTCACCCAGCTGGCTTTGTACCGACAATGGGACTACAGCTCACAGTCTCCACATTTCTATCCTAATGCCATAATGTGTCTCAATTAGATAATTATTGCCCTCTTAATCCAGACCTCCCTTTACTGATGCCTAGGCTGAGCAACTCTGGGGGTGCAAGGGAAAAGAGAGATTGCAGAGCTGTACAACTTGCTCAATGAAAACAACCCCCTTGTGAGTAAAATTTATGTACTTTTCACATTTATATAACTAGAGATTTCTGGAGACTGCTTCTGCTGCTTGTGTTCTTTGCAGCAATAGGGAATGGACCCCTGGTGCTATAATCAGTGGAAACAATTTAAATAAACATGATGCTGTTTGATTCAGTCCTGGCACCTCCTTTAATGCTCTCCTGCTCAGTATCCATCTTGCTACTTCTAAATTAGCTGGCAACACAGAAATTTCAGACACCACCTATCTCAAAGGATTGACAGCTTATTTCATTGTCTTACTGCCGTTAAATAATAGATATTCTAAAGGAAATCTGAGTTAAATAGCATCTTTCTTTCTAGAGTTTAAGGCAATCATTCTGCATTCTGTTCATAATCCATTCAAACTCCAAGTATTTAAAATATGACATCCTTCTGTTTGATCCAAATATTTAGTACCTAACCTACAGAGAGGCTCCCTTTGATGGCTGCTTTTCTGGCATTCTCTTTTCCAACCTTCTTTAACTTCTGCAACTAACAACTAACTATTGGGTATGTTTCTCATCATGACCTAGAAGGCAGTAAGTCATCTGAATAATGGATGACAAATGTTTACTCAAAAATTTTGGGCAATTAGCTGTTCTCTTTTCATGTTTAAATTCTTGGACAAAGCTGCTGATGAGAGGATTCTGTATTTGCAAATAAATACAGAAAAGGGAGCAATGTACTTTATTCACTACTGAGCCATAAACATTAATGAACATAGTTGCCTTTCAGATGTGGCAGATTCTGAATATTTTGGGAAAGCATTATGGATCAATTTTGGGATTTGAGGGACCATTTGCCTCCAATTCTTTGGCACTAATTCCATTCTTAGAAGAATGCAATCTTCTAAAATCACTAAGCGCTCAGCATCTTAAGTTTCAGCTTATAACTGCATTGCCCCTGGAGGAGATAGACTTGGCCATTCAGAATCCAGAAAAGCAATAGTAGCATCAAACTAAGAATATCTCCAACATAGCAGGCCTAATCCCTAGCAGCTGATACGCAATGCTATATCCCCTTGGAATGTGTGGCTGATTACTATACTGCTATTATGAACTGGGCATCCCACAGAGTCTGTTCTTTCTGGATCATAGGTTATTAAACAGGCTTAAGCTCTCCAAAAATAGACCTATAATGAATAACCATATAGTGTGTTAACTAATAATTTTAGACTAATGGTATAAGGTTAATCAAATAATAAGTACCTAACAGTTTATGGGGAAGATAGCACAAAGAATTTTTAAAGCTTACAGGCAGAGCAATCAAATAAGAGCAAATCATCCATGAGAATTTAGCACATTGTTCAATTCAGTAAGAGAAGAGCAGGAGTTGAGAGAAAAGGGTAGCACGCTGGTTTCAATGAGTGGAGTTGAAAGCATGAAGCAAAAGGCAAAAGTTTGAAGGAGTGATTAGCTTTCTATCATTTCTATACTTTCTGCAGAAGGAAGACAGAGAAACATACAGCAGATCAGTAATTTCTTCATGTCTCACCACTGATAAAGATCACTCCCTGCTTCCTGAGGGCAGAAATGGATGACATCTCCCTCACACCACGAGCCTATTGCAGGTGTACCCCAAATTCATGATTTTAGGCTTTAATTCAGAATGACTTTTTCTAACCTGACTCATTTTTAAGTCTTCAGAGCAAATGGTTACCAGTGCGTTGTCTTGGTCTGGAAGAAGCTTAGCTATAGTGCAGTGCCTGGAATATTCTTTGCTCTCCTGGGTCTTTTAATGCCCCAGACAGCCCTGCTGGTTAATGGAAGATTTTTTTTGGGGGGGGGGGTGTATATGTCCACATAACCAATCCAGCAATGACCTATTAAGGCAATGAACTATCCTCAGTTCTAGAAGCTCATGTTCCATTCCCTTCATCTGCCAGTGGACACCCTTTCCTTTTCATCCAGCTGGGTGAATATCCTCTGCTTTCTCATGCCCTGCCCATAGGACCTCAACACTTCTCTTTGTTTTATTTTTATTTTTTTAATGTGGGAACATTGCTACTTTATTTCTTTGAAGCTGAACTCTCAGTTGTTCCTTGAGGCAAAGTTGCCATGGACAAAGAGAGGAAACATGGCAATGGAATACCAATGTGTTTCCCATTGTTTGTATTATTGTAGTACTGGAGCTTCGACCCTTATCATGAATTGGAAGTGGGGGGTGTCTCTCTTGTCAAAGAAGATGAATGGAAATGGGGGAGGAATTTCTGAGAAAGCAACAAAAAGACATCTAGACTAGCAAGCAAAGGACAGCCTCTAAAAAGAAAAGACAGGCCCTAATGAGTTGGTTCATGGAGGAGCCAGTACAGATATGATTAGTCTGGTCTCATGAGGTCATAGTCCAGCTTGAGCACCTGCTGAGCCTCATAGCCACCTCACTGCAATCTGAACTAGAATTTCTGAAGTTGGCTTCAGAAAGAAACTGGTGTGAAACCAGAGATATTTTTATTGGGAATTATACCGGGAATATACAATAAAGAATTGAAATATTTGATTGTAAATGTTATTAAGAATATTATGAACTGTGCTGAAATGAGTAAATTGACATTTGAAATTAGAAAACAAGAAGATAAACAATTTTATATGATATAGGACTTATTTTATCAATGGTTAGATAAAAAGACATGGTAATGAAATAGATTAGGAAGTTTTGTAATAGAAGATTAATATATATAGAATATAATACAAAATAGATAACCATTGGATGAATGTATAATATAACTTTATAATAAAATCTAGAATATCTCATATGAAATGGCGGAATAATAGTTTAGTCAAATGAATGATTAAAAACTGATAGATTTATAAGCATTTGTTAGATTGACAATTTGAGAACCTTTATAACTTGTGAGTAAGGACTATGAAAGGATAGCACAAAAGATATGTAACCAACTGACACACTGTATGTATATAATTGAAAGATGGTTTATGTTTTTATGTTTTTGTCTGTACATGTTTGTCTTAAAAATATTTTTTAAAAAGAAAAAGAAAGAAAGAAAGAAAGAAAGAAAGAAAGAAAGAAAGAAAGAAAGAAAGAAAGAAAGAGAAAGAAAGAAACTGGTGTGGTGTGGAAGACAATTTATGATGCAGTGCAGAATCGTCACAGATACTCTGGTGGCAGAAAGTCAGAATTTTGTAGGCTTCTTGCTCCAGTAAACGAGTGAAAGGTACTAGAATGTAACATTCACACACAAAGCAAATACAAACATGAAAAGGGAGACATCTTTTATACTAGCATCTCTTTATTTGAGAATGGAGAACAAAAAAAGGCATGTTTCGAGACTGAAGAAAGAAAAAGGGATAGAGGATAAGAATCATTGATCCTTTGCAACATGTGCACAGAATTCTAGTCCTTGGAAAGTCAGCATTAGGGTGGATCCTTGAATGGTTGAAGGGAAGGGAAGATAAAAGTCCTGATCAGGAATTGTTTTGTGTTTCTTTAACTTGAGAGTTAAACCAACATGTTCATTGACTTCCTGAAACTACACTTCTCCTGAGTTAGAGACTTAGAATAGTTCAAAGGATAACATCAGCATTGCTCTTTATCTGATTCTGGATTCAATTGTTCAGGTTAGCTTTTCCAGTCTGTGAAAAACAACTCAAGAGAGGCAGCTTCAGAAAGGCAAGAAGACTGAATGTAATGCTTGGAGGGGTTTGGTTCAACCTGAACTTCTAATTCCTTGTAGTTAAACTTCTGTACAACTGCAACTCAACAGAAGTCCACATGAGCTAGTCTCAAGTCTTATCGTGTGGTTCAACCTTCATAGGGTTTACAGAAATTTCTTTCTTGAAAGCAAAAAAATAAAATAAAAATCTGGCAAGTGGGGTTGAAGTTCAGATCTGGCTGCCCCCATGGCGTTTTTCCTTTTTTAAAAAAATAATTTTTATTCTTTAAAACCAAAAATACAAAGCTCTCATTTCCATTAACAGTAAATGTGTCATTGTATATACATGTTTCTTGTTCTGTGACTATACATCATTTTTATCTTTATTCTTCACCCATTCATACCACCTATCCCATATCACATAATAATCACGATTATCCTTGCCTTTTAATTTCATCGTGAATTTGCCTAGCTCAGCACAATCCATTAGTTTTTGGATTAAAGCTTCCTCTGATGCTGTTTTATCGCACTTCCAGCTTTGTGCAAAGCTAATTCTTGCTGCAGTTAAGATGTGTACAATAAGGTATCTTTTATCTTTACTAAAATTCCCTTGAATCATACCTAATAAAAACATTTCTGGTTCCAGTTTCAATCTATACTTTGTAATCTCAAACAGCCACCTCTGTACTTTCTTCCAATATTTTTTAGCCTCTATACATTGCCACCACATATGGAAAAATGTTCCTTTTTTTTGTTTGCACTTCCAGCATCCCAATTTCATATTTGGGTACATTTTCACCAGTCTTGCCGGCACTAAGTGCCATCTGCAAAACATTTTATATTGATTTTTCTTAAATGCTATCGACAAAGTCAGCTTCCAGTTCTCAGTCCAAATTTTTTCCTACTCATTTAGGTTTATTTTGTGGCCTACATTTTTTGCCCAGGCAATCATTAATCCCTTTACAATTTCTTCCTCTAATTCCACTTCCAATAAATAATTATACATTCGTGTTGTAACTTTGCCTGTCAAGATTTGACCCAATTTTTGTAGATCGTTGTCTATCCCTTGTTCTTTTACATCTTTCTTAAATTTGGTTTGAATTTGCAAGTATGCCCACCAATCTAATGTTATGCCTTGTTCTTTTAATTTATCCAATGTTTTTAGGTCCCCCTGTTCATCTAGTAATTCTTCAAATCTAATCATTTTTTTTAATATCCCTCATATTTGGATATAATATAGCTTCCATAGACGAGATCCAATTCAGTCTTTTCAGATAGTGCTTCTTTAAAAAAACTTTGTTTGTAATAATGATCAGGTTATTATCAGGTGTCTATGAAAATAAGAATGAATCTTATTATTTTTATCCCATAGGAAGGCATGCCACCCAATTTGGAGATCATTACCTTCTATTGCCAAGATTCTTTTATTTTTTAAATTTATCCACTCCATAACCCATAGTAAAATTGCTGCTTGATAGTATATTTCCCATTTTGAGAGTCCAAGACCGCCTCTGGTTCTGTTATCTTGTAATGTGTTCAATTTTATTCATGCTTTTTTCCCCATCCATATAAATTTCATAATTGTCTAATTCCTAGAAGAATTTCTTATCCAATTTTATAGTATATAAAATTTTATAGTATTGTTTGGAAATAATATAATAATTATGGTAATATATCCATTTTTATAGCTGCTACCCAGCCCAATAGTGATAATTGTAATTTCTCCCATTTGATCAAATTTTTCTTTATCTGTAAATTAATTTCATGTAGTTGTCCTCTTTTATGGAAGAGCATCTTCTTGAAGCATCCTCTTCATTTGGAAGAGCCAAATTCCTAGGTATTTTGACACTTTGTAATCCCAATTTCCCTTCCAGTTCTTTTTTCTGAGTTTCTGTCAAATTTTTGGTTATTATTTTCATTTTGTCTTTATTAATTTTTAATCCTGCTACTGCCCCATTTTCTTCTAATTCTTTTAATAAGTAGATCCCTGATTCCATTGGTTCTTCAACAAAAAAGACCCAGATCATCCACAAATGCCTGTACCTTATATTCTTCTTTTTTACTCTTCAGTCCAGTTATTTCCTTTTTTTGCCTAATCTGATTCAGAAACACTTCCACAGTCAAGATAAAAAGCAGAGGCGACATTGGACATTCCCTGCCTGATACCTTTCATTATCTCAAAATTTCCAATCCAAAATTTCCCCCTTAGCTTTTTGATTTGAGCGGATTGTGCCTATAATTTTCTTAAATTGAGTTCCAAATCCCATGTTTTCAACCTGTTGGATCAAGAACTGGCAGCTGAGATTGTCGAACGCTTTCTGGGCATCAAAGAAAATCAATGCTGTCTGCTTATCCGGGTAGGCCTCATAATATTCTAGTATATTTAGCACTATCCTTGTATTATTTCTTATTTGTCTAGAGAGCAGGAAACCATTCTGATCAGTGTGTATAAATTCATATAGTATGATTTTTAGCCTTTCCAACATTATTGTTGCAAATATTTTATAGTCTACATTCAAGAGTGAAATTGGCCAATAATTTTTAATCTGTTTGTGGTCTAAATCTTCTTTAAGGCCCTGTCACACTGCCCAACAGATGCAAAACGTTAGTAAAAAGGACACAACGGACGAGAAAAATGATCCATCCGTTGTTATCCGCTCTCAGAAAGGGTGAAAATTTGCATAACCGGAGCAGATAACATGGAAAGGAATGGACGCGGGGAGGACTCAGGGCGGATGGAAAGCGGATGCGGAACGGAAGGCCAGCAGATGGAAGCGGATGAGAGCGGATGGCACATCCGCAAGGCTTCTGGGGGACCTCAGCAAAGCGGACGCGGAA
>BHFT01030374.1:0-29434 GCA_004320025.1 Laticauda laticaudata | reverse complement strand
TTTAGTACTTTTAACTATCACATTTGTATATTTCATCTTAATTAAAAAAAGACTCTTCTTCATGAATTGGTTTCCCCCGAAATCTCAATAAGTGTGTCATCTCTAAAGTATAAATTCACTTTTTTTCACCCCTTTTACATCTCGTTGAAACATTTAACATTATTATCTAAAACATTAAACATAATAATCCTTTAAACTACATAGCATATATAAATCAATATCTGCATGATTTTTCTCCTTTTAAATTTCATTAACCCCACCCCAAAAAGGACATATTAATCTACTCATTCAAACAGTAAAACAATCCTAAGCCCTAAAGTTAATTCCATTGTATAATGATTATGAAGTTATCATAAGTGAATTAAATAATGAGATAAATATTTGGAATAATACAATAAAATAGAAAAAGGATAAAAGCTCTGTTAAGATAAGGAATTGGATATAAAAATTGAATATGTAACCATGGTCATATTTGTATGTGTATGTGAAACCTGTAATCATGCTGTTCACTAAAAAGAGATGGTAAAATATGGAAAACTGAATAAAACTTGCTTTTAAAAAATACATCAACAGTGTGGCACCAATACATTTTACTACAAGCAAAATTAATAAAATCAACCATGTCTCTTAATACACATATTCACATTAAATTATAATTTTTCAACATTACCATACTCTCTCCAAGTGCCAATCACCATATCATTGAAACATACCTAGTAATTTTATTATTCAATTTCCTCTCCTATTTTTCCATTTTTTTTGAATAAAAGTTCTCATTTGGCAAGCAGTATGGTTCCAGGTTTCACATCCCAACACAAACATGACCATAATTACCTATTCATTTTACTTATTCAGTTTCATATCATATTATTCCTTGTTGATATTAAGTTCATTAAGCTTATTTTATCGAATCTCAGTTCACATTATCATTTTTCTTAAGATATTCTCATATCTTATTTTCTAGCATTATCTAAAATTCTTGCCTCATTTCTATATTCATGTCCCATATTGCCTTTATCTGTCATATTTGCAATTTTATCAATCCTTATTCTATTAATTCTAGAAATTGTCCCCTTTGGTTCAAGCTTACCACCTTCATTCTACTGAGTAACAATATTTTCCTATTTGCTACATACCAGATATATGCAAATTTTGCATCAGATTCCGCATAACATTTTCTCAATCACCTTACTTATCATCTATACATTACAAATGTATTAATCTAATTAATTAGTTATAGCAACTGATATTAATCTTTCCATGGTAATTCTCATCCTTTTACATATCGCAAATCATCAATGAATATATAATATTCTTGTTATAAATTCCCATTTCCATATTTATTTCATTAAATTCCATATCTAATGTAGTGATAATCCTTTAATAAAAAAGAAAGAGAAAAAAAAACAATATCAGTTACAATCTTGTCTATTTTCAATACTTACTCTTATATATCACAACACATTATCTTGCAGAATCTCCTTCCCTATTCTTATTTACCCATTATTTCTCATTCTCATCACAATGTAATCTCTTTTCATTCTTGTTTACTTCTTGTTTCTTTTTATTATGGTCCTTTCTCTTGATTCACTTTTTCCCCATTATTATTCCCCTCCATTTCTCATTCCAGTTATTTATTTTATCTCCCTCCCTCTCTCAGTCTTTCTTTTATACTTCCCTTTTCTGGTTCTTCCCTTCCCTTTTTTTCATTTTCTGAATTATTCCCCTTTTATTTATATATCAAATCACATTTTTTTTAATTTTAATTCCTTTTCCCCCTGCTTAAATGATTGTTGCTCCACTTGAACTTCAAGGCTGATTTCCTTTTTATTTAACTCCTCCCCTGTGGTTTTCTTTGTTCTTCTGCAAGCTGAGTCACCATTTCTAATTTCTGTAAAATATTGTTGTACATATCCAATCTCACTTTCATTTCCTTCATGTCTTGTAAATCCAATCTTATTTCAGCAAATAATTCCCCCATTGTGTCTGCTCCTTTTTTCCTTTTTTGTTTTTCCCCTCTTCCTTAATATATATATAATCCACAAATTCAGTATGTTATTTAAACCAGTGTATTTTATATTTATTTTCAATAATCAATATCCATAAGTCTTTATTTCTAGGTCTTCTGGTAGGTCCTTTTCCAGCTGTTTCCCGAAGTCACCAGGTGGTTCTAAGACAATCTTTTCAAGTATCTTTCCCCTTATGTAGTATTCTGGTATTACTTTTCAGGATTTTATTTTGTTATGATGGAGTTTCTTTTATTTTCTTTTAAATTCCAAAGTCCAATTTATTAGAAAGACCAAGCACTTTTCAAAGAGTCACTGAAATGTTTCCTGTACCATCAGATGATGGTCTTGGTTCTTTTTTCACAATCCCCTCTTTCTTTTACTTTGCTTTCTTTTTTTAATTGTAAAACTTTTATTAAATTTGCTAATTTTAATTATTAGCTATTATTTCTTTTCAGCACATTCAGTTCCAGCATTTATTTATGCCTACTTAGCACCAAAAGTACAATAATTATCCAAATTAATTTCTAAGCCTTTTGTGATCAAATATTTCCCTCTAAATTTTCTCCTCTAAGTTAATTTGTTACAATAGTCAAGCCAATTTTATAAGTTCAAATTTCCTTCTCACTCTCTCTGGTCACCGCCTCTGCACACTTTCCTCCAAATAGTCCTTTTATTCTTAATACCAGGGTACCTTAAAGTCCATGTATTTTGCCTGGTTCACACTCTGCTTGATGCTTCTCCACTCTAGCACAGTCTTAAGTTTCCCGGACAGCTCCTCATCTTTGTGGTGGCCATTTTAGACCACCACTGCAACTTGCCTTTGGAAGGGGTTTTTCTTGTCAGGAAGGGACTTGTGATTCCCCCTTTCTTCACCACCCCACCAGGGCGGTTCCAGTCTCAATAAGGACCCTCCAACAAGTGAGCTCGAAGCAAAACCATGCACAATCACAGATTTCACTCCGACACTGACAACAAGCAACCGGAAGTTGATATTTTGAAAAGATTCTTGAGGTATCAATTAAACCCCAAATAACTCTAAATAAACTACCATGATCCAAGAGTACATTTTGACACTTTAGTTCAAAATAGAGACTATAGAAGATGTAACTCTTTGAACAACTCACATACTAGCCAAAAAAAAAAACCTGGAAACTGCTACTTGCACACCATCAAGTGAGAGGAAATTGCAATAGATAGATGGTTAACTGTATCATTAACTTGGGATTGCTATTCAGGAAAATTGAGACTGTCTATGTGTGAAGAGTCATCAAAGGAACTTTCCAGAACATTCCCAAAGAATACAATGCTAGCCATGCAAAAAAGATCTCAGAACTCACTGATAACTTATAATTAAACATTGACAAATCAATAAACACTAGTTTAGCAGTTGGTTTTAAAAATTGGTTCAGAGTGGTTTCATTTGTGGAGCCTCAGCTAACATCTGTGAGTTAGAAAAGAGGGCAAATAGACAGCAGAGATTGGAATGTCTGGCAGGCAGGCAGGTGGAAGGCAAATATGGATGCCCATCCCCAAGTTCACAGAAAATATCTAATAGTTATGCTAATAATTGCTTTAGTCTGGCAAAAGTCTGTTAATAGGTGAACAAGAATAAATAAAAATGAACAATAATAAATAATAATAAATAACTATTCAGAAGTAATTCCATGTATCATTCTTGGTTCATTAGACCTTACAGCATTGTATAATGTCTTGATACTAAAAATCAAATCATAACCAACTTCTCCAACAGTAATTTTATTTGAAATTTCAGAATGAATGAATGAAATACCACAAATTCCAATCAAAACATTCATTTAAAAATTCTAAATAAGAACTTCTATCAATTGTTTTTCACAAGTTTCTCTTGGAAGACTGCTAATCATCTGTTCAAAAGCTGTCACTCACTCTCAGCCATTTCCCACCTCCAATCTGGACATGACTCTACAAGTGTCCTACTGGTTGAAAATCTATTGTGGATTACTGTGTGTACAGTTCTATTGCTACCTGAACAAATGCAGATTTTGTTAAAGGACATCCCTTCTTCACAGGTAAAACCCATGAGCGGGGAATGTATTTTGGTCACCCACAGAGTCTTTCTTTGCTGGAGGTAGGAGAAAAAGAAAGGGTAGAAGTCTATAAAACAAGGCTGGAGAGAAGGAGAGTTTATCATCCTCCTCAGCAATCTCATATTACAATGAAACCTCTAAAACGATAAGAGTGAGTTGCTCTGCAGAGTGAGATGGATAACATATTAAACAAATAAATGAGAAAAGTCTAAGTAAGTAAATTAAAATAAATTTTACTTCAGAGAATTGCTATTTTGACAGAATTTTCATTCGAATTACTTTTCTGTGTGGTGCTAAATCAGAATTAATAGTTTTCTATTTCTCTCTACAAGTTGGGAAATAAACTTCAGTTTCTACCACTATTATATACCTCTAGCAGTGTTCATGATTTTATCTTTCATATCCATATAGATATTTTTTTTCTTAGAACTCTCTTGTGCTGTTTAATATTTTGAGTCAAGAAAACAACATTTAATTTTGTAATTTTCTGTTTAAAAATAGTCAACTCTGCACTTCAGTTTGTTCTTTCATTTTTAAAGTTAAAAGGGTTATTAAACTGCATCATATTTCCACACCCTTTGTTAAAAATGTTTGATTTTGTGCTGACAAGTGTTGGTGAAAGTTATATTTAAAAGGAGGAAGCTGAACCAGAGTATGATCATCAAGATGACTTTGGGGAGAGGAGATTTGAGACTTTCATTTTTCTAGCTCATGGACAAGCTATTGTGCTAGAACAGGGGTCCCCAAACTTGGCAACATTAAGACGTGTGGACTTCAAGTCTCAAAATTCTAGCTGGCTGGAGAATTCTGGGAGTTGAAGTCCAAAAGTCTTAAAGTTGCCAAGTTTGGGGACCTCTGTGCTAGAATGTCTTTTGGGATAGTGGAAAGTAATTAAACATACTAGGTTAAGCACACTTTTCACACACCTCTTTTTGATCTTGTGAAATTATTACCCTGTTCTGATCTTTATCATGTGCTTCAAGTCTTGTACTCTTGATCTAGACATCACAATCTATTTTATTTTGTTTTTTTTTCAGTGTAAGGTACTCATACTATATTTGACATGGACTGGGAAGCTTTTCTAATCAGAATAATCATGAGATACATCATGATATATAGTGGATCCCAAAAGATTTTGACAGTCTATTTTTGAACATGCCTTTAGGCTACAGATCACTCAGTTCTTGCAATCTCGCCTGCTGGGATCAATAATAGTGTTTGTGAACATCTGTTGCAATCTCCCTTGTTTCTTGTCTGGGAGCAAATATTTCTAAAATATGGATATATTCTTACCACAATTCTACATATGTTACCCAACAATGGCTGTCATGGCTCTCTAGGGAGGAGAATTAGGCATACGTACAAACATATGCAAACATATAAATCCTGATAGAAAAAGACCAAATCACTCAAGACTGAAGTCAAGTAAATAAAAGACCAACATTTCCCCCCAATAAACTGAAAATTCACAGTGATGCCCGTTATATATCTTGAGGTAAAGTGAGTGTTAGTGAGCATAACAAACAATATCAGGCTCTTCCACAAGCAGAAGTCAAGAAAACAAAGATGTCTCATTGGATCTGTACAATTCTCTCCAGCAGACCTTTAGGGTCAAAATGTTTTGAAGTTGTTCTAATTTGTAATGGTATGTGGAAATGACCTTGGGAGATGGGAAGAGAGGCTGTCTGGAGAATGATCAATTGAGAAAAAGCATAGTCCACAGATGCACAGGAGGATAAAAAAGTTACTCAATTCTCTAAGAACAGAGAAAAAAAAATCACACACACCCTCAGATTTGTACTTTCAGACTTGCAGAATTGATGTCAGGACAGGAAACATGATCAGAAAAACAAACTCTGTTTTATTGTAAGGCTAATATAACATAATCAGTTTATTCAAACTAGTGAACAGGTTATTTCCATGTCAAATGTTATTTTAAAAGAGAAATAATATCTTTTTCATGGAATAAGTTCATAACACAGGGGTGTGTGGGAGGACAATGCATGACACAGTTTGGTGAGTGAAATCACTCAAGGACAAAGGTTGTTCCCAATTTCCAGATACTTGTTAAATTTCAGAAGGCTAGCAAGCAGGAAAATACAAAGCTTTCAAAAGGGTGAAATAAATAGCATCCGTAGACAGGGTCCAACTGTTTTCTAACAAGATGATTTAAAGGTATTTTTCCATTTCGTGTGTGGAAACAAGATGGTGACTTGGATAAGGTGTTCCTTTAATGTCACTTCATCTGATATAAAGCTTGGCCATCAACACATGCGTAATTATTTTTAATTTGCCATATATCCTATTCCCAATTCTTCTGGCATTGTCCTGTTCTTCTTTCTCATTCATACAAAGGAAGTTATTTCAGCGAAGAAAAAAAAGATACTTGTCCTGGTCTAATTAGGTAAAGGTAAAGGTTCCCCTCGCACATATGTGCCAGTCATTTCTGGCTCCTGGGGGCAGTACTCATATCCGTTATAAAGTCAAAGTGCCAGTGCTCTCCAAACACATCTCCATGGTCATGTGGCCGGCATGACTAAATGCTGAAGGCACATAGAACACTGTTACCTTCCCACCAAAGTGGTCCCTATTTTTCTACTTGCATTTTTACATGCTTTGGAACTGCTTGGTTGGCAGATGCTGGGATAAGTAATGGGAACTCACTCCATTATGCAGTGCAAGGAATTCAAACCGCCAAACTGCCAACCTTTCTGATCGACAAGCTCAGCATCTTAGCAACTGAGCCACCATGTCCCATTTAGGTCTAATTAATTTAGGTCTAACTAAGGGAACCTAAATAGCCATTTTTCCCTTCCTTTACTTGAGATGATCATTTGTTTTGTTTTTAAAAAATGTAAATAATTAAATGAAGAAACACTGGATTCTAAAGAAACCCTGAATTTACTCAGTTGATTATAGAGATGACACTGATTTCTGAGAAGTCAAGACTCCCTTTTATCTGTATCAATTATCTGTAGTATGTCTCTGTTGATGTTGCACTTGCTATCTTTTATAGGGTTTTCTCTTGAGGATAAGGGAAAGAGAGTCTGTAGTGGAAGGACATATTATAAAGTAAGAGTGCAGAAGTTTCCCCAGAATACAAGCTGAATTTGCCCAAAAGGTAAACATAATTATACATAGTTATTATATTTACTCTCAAGTCTTGCATCAAATCATTATAACTTTGCCTCACATTAGATACTGTTTTAGGGAGGGGCACCTAAAATCTGTGTGATTGACCATCTAAATAAAAATAAGCAAAAAACAGGTTTATGAGAAGAAAGCACTTCTAAGAAGATGTGAGCTTAGAAACCCTTATTTCAAAACACCTGGGGGTTGGTAGTAATATAACTGAGAGCTGGAATCAATCTATAATGAAGCATGTATGTGCCAGCAGCAAATTTACAGTTCATAGCAACAACAAAAAATCCTTACTGCTAGTAGGTATATTAAGAAAAGGTCAGACAAGTTGAGCACAGCTGCAAATGAAAGGATCAATAATGGGCCTCTGAAAATTGGGTTGGACAATTGATGGCCTCTCTCCATACCTTTGGCCTGAATGCACCATGAAATGGAATGGGCTATTCTATCTGCCCTTTCTTCCTCTCTCCCGCCCCTTCTAAGCAATTAGTCTGACATTGTTCATTCCAATTTAGCAGCATTCCTAGTTCTGATTGGCTATCAAGACAAGCATTCCCCCTTCCACTCATGAGTTGGTCACTGTCCTGTCTGTCTAGTTCATCCTCAGCTAACTATGTTCTCAGATAGTCAGTAGCTTCCTTTGTTCCCTTCCACAATGTCCCATAAAGACAATAGAGCAAAGTTCCCCCCCACACCCTTTCTGTCTCTGTTCCATCGCTACATCTGTCTGTTGACATCTTTGACTCCCTACCCATTTCTTGTTTAGGCTCATTGGACAAAGTGCCAAAAATTCATTGAATGCTACTCTTTTACTTTCAGGAATCTGTATCATCCATTCTTGATGGCCAGAAGAGTCTTAGGGATCTACAATGGAATGAAGGAATTGCTTGGATTATTGTAGCATCAAAGCAACAAGGATACACTCATGGGAGAGGGAAAGAAAAATGAAGGATATACAGTAGAGTCGAAGATGCATAAGTGGAAAGGGAGGTTCTAAAGACTGTCTGTCTTATTCTTATGTCTGTCTTGCATCTGTCTTATGTGTGTGTAAACATCTGGGAAAGCAAAGGTAAAGCACAGAGACCAGTGAGGAGAGAACAATCCCTAAAAGAAGGCAATGAAAAGTTGAACTGTTTTTTCTTATTCTTTCCCATTTTTACTGTTTCTCCTCTATCTTTGGGTATGTTTTCTGCTCCATGCAGAATAAGCTATCTCTAAAATGCTGGCTCAACTCTGTCCAAACCAGAAATAGACAGACAGATCCATTCCAAGCAGCACCAAACAGTATGGATTAAACTGTCTCTTTTTAATCTGTTGTTTATCAGTCTTTCCAAGATGCACACTGTTTCACAATCTCAATCTTTTGGGAATCTCATCTTAGGTTTTATGTGTTGTCACTTGAGAAATATTCAAGAATGAAGTCTCATGATATCTTCAGGATTTCCTGAATTAATTTTATTTAATTTAGGGGTTCTGTGGATCCAATTTATGGATTTCAAAGCAATCAAGCAGAAAACAATATCCTAATCAAGGAACTACCAAGGAAAAAAAACTACATCTCCAGTAACATTGGTAGCTAAACAGGAAGCAAACGCCACACACACACTAACTTTTATGACATTACCTATTTAGGTAAGGAAATACATGTAAGCAAACAACCAAGCTTAAAGAGCATCAAGGACTCCACAGTGAAGCGGATCTTGCCATTGTTAAACAGTTTAGATATTTCACAGAAGCTTTAATAGACAAAATTTTAATTTCTCTGGTTGTGCCTGGGTAATCCTAGTATTTATTCTCATTCAAATGTCACAGCAATGTATTTTTCACAGCTAATGAGGCTGACTTTAAATGTCTTGGACATTACAAAAAACTATTTGTATCAGCAGTACTTGAAAGGATTGAAACATACTTGTTAATCAGTTGAAGAAAGTAGAAGACAAGACACAGAAAGGAATTTAAGTCAAGATATAACTGGAATGGGACAAGCACTCAACCCCTTTGAAAAATAGAACTGCACTATGTGAACCCAATTGGTTTGAATGTGTATGTTTTCATAAAGCCTTTGAATACAATAAGTAGAAATATCTAATAACTGGGAAGAAGATTTACTTATAGTGCATCCCTGGGAATTGTGTCAAACAGTGGTTTCAAGTCAAAAGCATATATTTGTGTATTTATTGAAAAGTAATTTATCTCTTAGAAAATTTGTCACATCAATACTAAATAGAAGTGGAGGAGATTATAATTTAACCTACTTTGGGAAACTACTCCCTTAAAATGTGGTGAGAAATTCACCAAAGACAGAAAGAAAAGAAAAGTACATACTGGTAGCTTTTGTTCAGGTTATGCCCTTGAAGAAGATCAACAGAACAGACTGGATAAACCCATTTCCCTTGACAGCTACAGCTTACACTTCATCAAGGGAAGTGAAGCTTGAAAAATGTGAAGCTCAAATCTCCCATTGCTTGTGAACTGAGCCAACACTTATGAAAGTCACTTAAAATGAGTATATGCTAATAAAATCCATATCTTAATAAAAATAATAATAATAACTTGACACCTGACTTTTGCATGAGCCTTGGAAACATTATCCAATTTGGGGCATGTTCAATGGCAGATGTTGCAATTCAACAAAGGTAAAGGTTTCCTTGTCCAGTTAAGTTCTGACTCTAGGGTGCAGTGTTTATTTCTGTTTCTTGAACAAGGGAGCCAGTGTTGTCTGAAAACATTTTCCATGGTCACGTGGGCAGCAGCTGGGGCAGGAATGGGAGCTTACCTATTCCTGCACAATGCTTATCCCATTGCACAGTACCCCATTGCCCATTGCACAGGGTCTCAAACCTGGACTGTCAGCTTTCCAGTTTAATAGAGTTAATAGGATTGCAATAACTGTGTTTTCCCCCAACATGTTGTCAAGCAAGTATAGCATTATCTACATAAACATCTTTAATTCTGATGGCAACAAAACCATAAGAAATGTATCATATTTTAATTTAACACTTAGTAGCAATATCTCTTCTTGGAACAATGTTGGCATCCTACCTTCTTCCTAAGATGGTATCAAGCATAAAAATAGCTTTTCCTCACCCTGTTAATAGTTGATTAACTTCCAAAGGATGAAAGTCACCAACAGATGACATAATGGGGGAACAAAACTTGACTGGAAAAGAGTGTTTCCTGTTCTTCCTGCTGTCAGTACAAACATATTATTTGTAAAACTACATTTTAACTACCACTGTGAGCTTTATGCCCATATCAACATCTGTCATGCTTAAAACTGAAAATCCAAGGATCTGTATGCTTTCATGCTAAATCAGACTTCCTTAACCTGATGCATTTCAGATGCATTGAAGCTGCAACTCTCAGAATTTCCAACTCTTTGGAAGTGAGCCTGGGGCAGAGTAGGTTGGAGTTCTTGAATACAGAGGTTTTCTAGGTCTTTGAACAATCCTGGCTCCTGCTGATATGGAAGGCCTGTAAAGGTTTTGGAAATCCAAAATGACTTCTGTGTAATAACAGAATATAGCAGGTATGCACAAAGCCTTCTAAAGAGACACTGCACAAAGCATGTTTGCATGAATGAAGCATCTCTTCCCAAAGCATAAGAGTAGCTGTGTTCCTTACAAGTCTCCTGTTGATACTCTGAAAACTGTCTGCAGCTGTCTGCATGTGTGAGCATAGTCACTTCACATTCTAGCAGATCCAATGGAAATTATATTCAGGCATAGGCATAAGAAGATGACTAGGACAGGATTTAAAGTAGATGTGCATCTTGAATGTGTTCATATAACATTATTTGGTCAGGTCATATACAAATCCATAAACTGAAATCATGAAGAAATTGCTTCATTCCAAACATCATTCCAAATTTTTGATTCCTTAGTGTGTTGTGCATATAAAGTCCATTTGACAAGTTTAGGTCCAAATGTGAAAATTATAAAAATCCTTAATTTCAACTTTTCGTTTCTTCTCAAAATAGCTATCTATGATTTCTGCGTCCATAAAACTACAAATCAGTTCTTGAAAGGTACACGGAACATCCACACAGCATTAGTAGCACGGAAATAGAAAGGATGTAGGTGGATGCATCTCGTATATAAATGATTAAAACGGACAAAACGTTTGTATCTAGGATGTATCTCGGATATTTAGGATGTCTGCAGTATGCGTAGAGTATGTGGAAGGACACCTAGTGGAAAACCGACATTTCCTATAAAAAGGGGGAGGAAATCACCTGGATCTCACTTCAGTCCAAGCATCCCCTGGTGTGCTAGACGCTCTTCAGCCTTGCTCTTGTCCTCCACATGCATCGCATTGATGTCCACCATTGGAATGATCGGCACACTCTCTTTTGGTAGCCCCATCATTCAACACTTCAGAACCAAAGCCCTCTCAGACTGCTTCACTTTTGCTATGCAAAGAGAAGGAGACGTTCCAAGGAGCTTCTGGGTCTGAAGATAGGATCGGAGAAGACGTGGATTTGACTCTATGACAAGCTGATGGTGGAAAGCTGAGGAATGAATGACACTCGTGATTCCAGCACTTCATGAGGAAAAAAATTGCCACAGGCCATGTGTTCAGCGAAGTTGTGGAGCATCTGAGACCCAGGTAACTCAAGCCAACCATCCAACTCCGTCCAGCCTGGACCCTTGGATTGAAGTGGCACTGTTACCTCTGTGCCACCTGGCCTCTGGGACCACATACAAGAAACCATGCAGTAAGCCTGGAGGGTGTCTACACAACACCATCAGCATTGTGTCAGAAAAGTGGTGCAGGCCATTATCGAAGAATACGTGGAGGAGCTCCTCCAGTGTCCCACCACGTGAAGAAGGCTGGAGGGAAAAGTTGGCAAGAGCAGTGGATATCAGAGGTGGAAACTTTCCTCCAAACCGTTGGAGCCATAGAGATGGGAAGCATGTGGCCTGCAGAGCTTCCACCCAACTCAGGTCCAATTATTTCCACTTACAAGGGACTTTCTTCACATCATCCTCTTTGCCATGGTTGATGCTGACTACAAGTTATGTACATCGAATGCTTCAGGCACAGGTAGCTTCAGATGCCCATAACAATGCCAGTGATTCTCGAAGGTATGGGGCTGACGCAAACCTCATTCATGGTTTCCCAGATCCAGCCCCTACCCAACGACACGCCAAGATGTGCCCTACTTCACGTGGGTGATGAGGCTCCCTCAGACCTACCTCAAGAAGCCTCCACTTCCAGTTGCTTCACCCGTGAAGAGACGGATCGTTCAACTACAGGCTGTCCCAGGGCAAGACGGGTTGGTGAAAATGCCTTTTGGCTTGCCTGGCCAAACAGGTTTCCAGGTCTTCCTCACCACCATACAGCATCGCCCAAACTGTGAGGAGCATCGTGGGAAACTTGCAGCATCCTGCACAATCTAATGCGCACCACGCTACCTCAGTGTTTGAAAGAACATGCTTGTGGACCATCAACAGGCGAAGGGACATGGAGCCTGGTGAATGGAGGCTAAAGGACCAAAAACCTGATAGACACTGTGGATGTGCCAGGCCCAACAGAGCTTCACGTGAAGGGAGAACAGTGCAACCTTCTTGAAACACTGTGTAATCCCCAGCTGGAGAGTGGAGTGGCAAGACAGGACTGTAGATGCTTAATTGAGAGCTCCTTAAACCTGTCTCATCACACTGATGAGATTGTGCATGCATGTATGTTGAATGGCCCTTACAATGAAAAGGGCATTAATAAAGAGTTTTGTTATGTATTGAAATGTGTGATTCAATGATGAAATTGTTAATTGATAATAAAGGGCCATATGTTGTGTGGCAGCGGGAGGTGGACGCCCAACAGTCCCACTTATGCTTGCACTGGAGGTTTATCTTATCCCACAACTATCCTTACCCACCCACACAACTATCGCTTATCCACAGCTAATCCTTACCAAACCCACAGCTATCCTTCTACCCATCCACAGCTATCCACCCCACAGCTATCCTTACCATAATCCTACAAGTCATGCAAAGGCTTAAACCTTTTTTTCAAAAGTTTTCCACAACACTTTATTAAAATAAAAAAAAAATGAAACCAAGTGTGTGAAGCAAAGATAATCTTTATTAATAACTGGTCTTAAGTAAACTGTAATGACGTTTTATTAAAAAAGCAAGAATGAACAAGTAAAGTGTTTAAAGCAAAGAATAAAGTGAACAGGTAACAACTCAGTCTCTTGGCACTATTCCAGTCACTCTGAGGGCATGTCCCGTGGTCCAGCTATCAAGCGGGCCCCAGGGGGGACTGTGGAGGTGCGCTGTGCTGGGAGTGCTGGTTCTGAGGCACATTTGGGGGTGCCCGACCCAAGAGGACAACAGGAGATGGTGTGTGCAGGAAGCTCTCATGAGAGCCTGACTCAGTCCCGTTGAGGTTGAGAGGCCCTTGATCAAGTACTGAGACGTGATCCAAGGACTGATGACAGATGTTCTGACTGAAGGCTTGGCTGTGGGGTGGAGGAGAGGGAGTGTAGTGGGGGCTGTTTGGTCTGCAGCTCGGTCAGGTGAGGCATTCTGTGGGCATCTGTGGCATCCAAGGAACCCTGGACCTGGACTGGAAGGGCTGCCTCTGCTGTGGGAAGTCCCTGGTTGTTGTAGGCTTGGTAGGCGAGGAGGCTGTGAAAATCCGTAGTGAAGGGCTGTGACATCACCTGGGGTGGAGGAGCAGACGTGAAGTTGGTAGGAGCAGTCAGCTGGGCTGGAGGTGGTGCAAAGAGGCTGTGACCTCTCCTCATCGCCTGGTACTGGGCTCAGTCATGTTCCATGAGGGCTAGCTCACGTACATGATGAAAGGGCTTGCAGTTCGAGGATGGTATGTCGAAGTGGACCACTGAGATAGGAGATATCTGTGCTGGGTTTGATTGTGTCCCTGATTCTCCAAGAGGACAGTGTGGCTCTGTTCCTCTCGTCTGCGCTTCTCTGCCTGCTTTTGTGGAGGGGGAGCTGAGGGTGGGTGTGGCTTGGTCTCTGGTGGCTGCTTCTTCTGGCTCCATCTGAGAACAGAGATCCTCCATTGTCCTCCGGCATTGGGGAGTGCAGCTGTAGGGGAGTCTCTGTCGTGGGCCTCCAAAGACACCTGCCTGGACAAGGGTAGCTGTCTCCTGTGCTGGAAGAGGAGTGGTCTTCTGTGGGCTGTCCAAGGAGAAGTTAACAGAGGGGCTGCTCCTCGTGGCCGATCTCAACCCTCCAGGAAGCTGCACGGCCATGACATTGTTGCTCCGGTCAGTGAGCTTGACAGCCGGCTGCCCGGATTTTCTTCAAGTGCAGCTTGCATGATCCAGCTGTGCATGTGCTTCCACCATCAAGGAGGTTCATCTGAAGTGTAGCCCAAGCCAATCTGCCTTCTCTCCCACCACGCTGCCCTCCTTCCTCTTTGGTGTCACGATAGAGTCTGTGGGCCCTTCATTCTACAAATACTCGTTCTCCTCAGCATGTCCAGCACTCCTCCTCATGGTCTTCGGAAATGGGAGTATCTGTTTCATCTCCCCTTCTCCTTGCCTTGCCTCTTCCTCCCCTCTGGGGCAGGGGCTTCAGGGCCTTGCAGCAGGGCTTGAGGGCCTTGGGACTGGTCCACCACAGCAGCAGCCAGCAGGAGAAGGCACCCACCAGCTAGCAGGAGAAGCAGGAGCAACCAGCAGGAGAAGCACCAACAGCACCAGGCAGGCACCTAGCAGGAGAAGCACCCGAGTTACCAGCAGGCACCACAGCAGCTGGAGAAGCACCAGCAGCACCAGCAGAGAAGCACCGCAGCAGCACACCAAGGAGCAGCAGCAGCAGCACAGCACTTCAAGAGTCAGTCACCAGGGGGTGGGAATGGGTGGTTCTGTCCTTCTTGCGCAGGCTGGCCAGGAGTAGGCACAGCTTCTTCTTCTTCCCATGGTGTTCTTCTCAAGATGTCTCTGGCAGCAGGTCCTTTCTCTGAATGCTGACTGCTGCGAGCTGCATTCTTTAATATCTGTGGAGGTGACGGCAATTCATCCTTCTGCATGCAAAGTGATGCTGTTTGCATCCGCTATGCATCGCTATGCATCCTATAGGTGTCAGTGATGCATCCGCGTCATCTTGCTATGCATCCGCTACGCATCCGTATCCTTCCGCTACGCATCCGCTCACTGTTCTCTCCCGGAAGCCCTGCGGATGTATCATTCCGCTTCCATCTGCTTTCATCCGCTAGGCTCCTACAAATGTCCGCTTTATATCCCCACTACATCCTCCCCACGTCCGTTCCTTTCGGTTGTTGTCCTGCTCTGTTTTTGCAGAATTTGGGCCACTTTGAGGCGGATAACAACAGATGGGCTCGTCCGCTGTGTCCTTTTTGCATACGTTTTGCATCCGTCGGCCAGTGTGACCTAGCCTTTAGCTTTATGTGGTTGCTTTTGACAAAATCACTTTCACAATCTTTAAAGCATCCTATACTGACCACCATCAAACAACACTGAAAACAAACATATTAACTAAATTGGGTGAAAATCTGTCCTGCAACTTTTCAGAAAGTGAGCATATTGAAAATCAACTAGATAAGCAGAAGCCTGAACAAACTACTGGACATGTTCTCCTGAAACAGAGGCTTCTGCTTTTCTAGTTGATTCTCACCATGCTTCCTTTGGGAGATACTGTTCAGATTATTTCATTGTTGTATATTTTTCTATGACTGTGGAGACTGATGTGTTTCCATTAAAGCCTCTAATTTCTTTCCTTGGTTTTATTGAATTGTGGGAATCCAGATAGGCTATAAGTGTTGGAGTGATGTTTATACTATATAAAATAAATAATTCATTCATACTGCTTGGCAAGCTGGTAACTAGGTAAATGTAAATTCCCTACGTGCCATCCATTAGAATTTTATTGAAACTGTCTTTCAAAAGAAATTTCAAAAGTATCCTATACATTAAAATTCTACTGAGCACAGAAAGAAAAATGTAGATAATATTTTCAAGGTGGAACTAACACATTGCCAAGAGAGTAGAAAAAACCAACCAAGAGTTACAATTTAAGCAGAATTATTAGTTTCATTCTGCCTTTGGAGGGTGGGCAATCTGCGGGCACCTATATTCCAAATGTGAAATATGGTTTTTCACTGCTGAGGATGTTTTGTCACAGAAAAGCAATGAAAGTGTAATTAGAGAGATTTGATTTATGCTATACTAAGCGGATGGAGCCTGGGTCATTTTAAGATTCTTGCATGAATGGCTATGTCTTTTTGATTCTGAGTATTTCTTAGCAACAATGAGTTTTACACAGCAAACAAAGAGAGAAAGAGAAAGGGAGAACGAGAAAAAGATTGTCTAACCACACCACCTGTATAGATAACTTTCTTTTGGTGAACTTGCATTCCATCTTCAGTAGAAATTCCTAAAATGGCAGGAGTCTAAATAGAAGAGTCTACCATGAGGGAAAGGTCTGGCCAAATAATTTGTTAAAAGGATCACATAATTATTCTCACTGCTCATTTTACTTGTTTTTGTCTAAATACACACATTACATTAAACCACAATATGTTTTGAGTGGTGAGGGATTTTACTTAATTATGAGTTAGGGTTAACATGATACCAGACAATTATGGTTTATATAACAAACTGGAATTAATAGTGGGATATTAAGCAACCAACTATACTATGCAACAAGATAAATACAAAGAGGATGGCTTCTAATGTTTACACAGATGGAACCTGAAAATTGGTTGGAGTACAAATAGGGGGAAAATCAGAAACCAAATATTTAGCTTTATTAATTAGGGGTGTTTTTCTTTCTTTCTTTCTCTTTTTTAACATTTAAAAATAGTAATATAATGAAGATTTTGACATCAGGCTCAAAAGTGTATCACTATTACATCTTGTGTTCTGCTTGGAAACTTTTAACATTCAAAATAAGATTAGTAATTGTATAACTTCAGTAATTATTTGCCCATTGACAGGTTCTTTTAAATACATCTCTCCCTTAAATAAACATTCAAAAATAGTCAACCAATCAACAAAAACCAAAATGGAGTGAAGAAAACCAGAACCGACTGTGGATCCAAGATAAATTCACTACAGACACTTCTGTTCTTTTTTGTATCTTACTTCCCTGAAAAGGGATTAGAATTGTCTAGTGTGAGTTTTTTTTCAAAAGTTCATTTACATTACTTTGTTTTGATAAGACAATTCTCCCAACAATATCAAATCAATATGAACTACCAAGCTAAAAAGTTTCCATTGTTGATACACCTCATTTTGAAATAGAAGAATAAGACCACCAATGAGTTCTCTTTAACATAAAGTCAGAACTGATACTGTTCAACCAACACCATTAAAACAAAATGGAGGCAAAAGGTTACAGTCACAACAGTAGCAATAACATATTAAATTTATATGCCACCTCTGGGCAATTGTGCAATAGTCAAGACTATTTATATAGTCAAGACTATTTTAATAGTCAAGATTTGCTCAATGGCAATGGAAATCCCTCCAGCTTCACTACAGCTTTCATTAAAAACAATAGAAATTAATTTTATGATAGTCACATGTATTATGCCAACCCCCAAAGTTACAGACTTTCATATACATGACATGACAATTTATTTTATTTCTTACATAAGTTAAAAAAATTAATACCTTCATTGTGGAAGATAGATAGATAGTTAGATGGATAGATGGATGGATGGATGGAGACAGACAGACAGACAGACATGATAAAGAAAAAATCCTGATTCTGGGATGAAGAGTTACACTTTCATTGCACGTTAATGAAACATTTTAAAGGCATTAGTATTCCTATTGTTCTTTATTTAGGCAATTCTGATCACTTGCAAATCAACACTTGCAAGATATGGCACCAAAGGGTACAAATAATCCATACCGATATAAAAAAAGTAAAGCAGTTGCTTACCATAAAGAGGATCCCTCTGTTCCAGTGACCTCTAAAAAATCATATTCGTCCTCCAATTGGAAATCCAAGAAAACCAGAGCTATAGTGTCTCCCGGCTCTGCTAGAATCGTCCATGTGCAGTCAGCGTTGTTGTTGTACTCCAAAGGATAATGGGGGGTTGAAATTATTCCACTTTGCCCCCGAAGTGTCCCACCACAGGCATCATCAGCTGAAAACCACAACAAGAAAGGTTAGTTCAGCCAGAAAGAACAAATGTCAACCTGAACTCAAGGCTTTTGACAACATTCTCCTTGCCCAAGCTTGATCAACATACAACACATTTTCAAGGGCTTTCTGTCAAAACCACCCTGAAAATTAATGTAGCGGAGCAATCTATGAGAGAAAACATAACACAGAGCCCATTTCATCTTGAATCAAATAAGAAAGCCTGGCCTAGATCATATGTCACACTCTGGACTGAATGTACATAATGGTCTTTTCCAGAGATATATGGGTGATGATATCCATATGATGGTAAAGAAGATTGTGAGAAAGTTGGAGGTGAATCAGATGAAAGCCTATCTCAGAAAAGGGTGCTGAAGTGCTGAGAGGTCTGGGTATAAATGTTTCTAAGAAACTGCCTAAAACTGAAATTGGAAATTCCAATGCTGGGATCCAAATTTTCTATTTATTCGAAAGTAGCATAAAAAGATGTTAATGACATTTACATTGTTCTTGCTTTCCTGAGTCTTGTAAACAATGTGGGGGTAGCTGACTTTTTTCCTTTCCAAATTCCATAGTCCAGGAGATGTTTGGCTCAGGAGCAGCAAGTATTTCAATTGCATTTGATTGTATTGCATTTTTTTTTCACTGTAAATCATTTGGTGACATTGACTCACTTCTATTTGGTGGTATATAGATACAATAGACAAATAAGTTAAATAATATAGATACCATGAAATGGAACATAACATTGGGGACAATTGTAAGGGTATATGCAGTTCTAAGAGCTGTATGTAACTATTGGTAAAAGTTTCTCATTGCTTCATTCAATTCATTTTTTTTCTTTTCCTGATTATTTTGAAATTTGTTCCCATTTCTGTTCCAAATATTGTTCTGGGATAAATAATGACCATAATAGTCCTGGAGTGGGGGGGCTTGGCAATTAGGGGCAGCATACTTAAGTCACCCAATAAAAGACGACCAAAAATCCTTGCTAATCTTGCCTCTGAACACAATCAAATTTCGCTGTTCATAAAATTTTGGCCCAACCCTAACCTGAACACACCAACTATGAATTTGATTATGCCACATTTACTCAATAAACATTTCAAATGAAAAAAATTAATGGAACAACTTTTAGCAATCCTTTCTATCTAGAAGACTAGAAAGCCCACAAACCATTTATTCATTGTTTCAGAGATATTTTCTCATCCAATTCTCCATTGTCTTCAAAAATGGCAAGGCTCCTTCTGTGTTAAGTTCACATCCTCAACAAATTTATTTTTATCATCACCATTCCTAATATATAATGAACAACCCAGGAAGTGTCACTCCTTTTTATCTTAAATCTCACTAGGACTAACCATTTGTTTCTGAATACATCTCACAATGCATTTATATTCAAGTGTCTTAATCAAGCCAGTTTACTTAGTCACACTTTCTTTAAAACAGCAGACAATAAACTTTCTCACATTGATATGTTTCTCAATGACCTGCTGAAGAATAAAAGTCTGGTCAGCATATTTGTTGTCCAATACTTTCTAAATAGAGCTAATGTCACCTCATCTATCCTTCTCATGAGAATTCAACCAAACACCTTTCCTGGAACACTTAAACAGATTAATTTCCCTATAATTTTTGCATTTTCTTTGGCTATTTTTTTTCCTGATATTAACAATAACAGTTTTCTTCCAATCATCAGACAGTTACAGTATTAATGTTAGTGTTAAACAAGTCCATAATCTTTCCATGTGTAAGATATATCCATATTTAAAATTTCCTAAATTACAATATTTGTTATCCCATCTGTCTTTCATGCCTAAGTGGAACTAGAACTCACAGTCTCGTGGTTTCTAAGCCAGCATCTTCTCCATTAGAGCAAACTGACTCTTTTAGATAGTTAAAGCTGTCTATACTTACATCCTGACCATTTTTCAACATTTCATAGTATTTATGGCTTTCTTTTCTTCCTTTCCACTCTTTTATATATCACTATCATTCCTATAAAGAGATCTAAAATATTCTTCCAACAGTTTCTCCATCCCAAATGACTCTGGTTTCTCATCAGATCGTATACATCTTTTACCAAATGATTTAATCATTTTTATTTTTAATCTCATTTTCTTTGCTGGAGATTCCTTTACTCTTCTTCCTTCACTTCTAAATTGTTCTGCACATTCTCTACCTCTTTTCATTTTTATAATTTCTTCTTCACTCTTCTTCATTCTTTGCAACTATCTTCTTTGAGAAAAAAACCTTTCATCCTTTTTTGCAACCATTTTTAACATGCCTGTTTTCTTATCCTCTTTTCACATAATTATTTCATAAAACAACTTTTTCCATACCTTGCATTAATATATCTTCACACTTTTCTGTGTCATTCTGTAGTATAATTCTTTGCATTCTACTCCATTTCTTATTTCTACTTTCCATTTGCCCTCTGAGAGATTAATCAGTTTCTTAATTCTCTTTGCATAGAGGAATATTCTTTCTCTTCCTGTAATTATTCTTTTATTTTAATTCCTTTCCCTCAATTTATTAATTTCCTTCTCACTTCTATTTCCAAGATCCACTGTTGATATTATCCAATAATGGTCTACATTAACTCTTATCACCCATTGATCCTTCACTCATTTGTAATCATAATCAAATCAAAGGCATTCCTTTGTCATGTATAAGATGAATATATTTGTGCTAAACCATGAACTTTAAACAAAATTTCTGAGAGGATACTCACTAATCACCACATTTATTTATTACTGAATCTCCAAATGATATAATAGTTCTTCTGTACTCTTTCTCATCCCCACCCATCAGTGGTGGAATTCAAAAATCTTTACTTCTGGTTCTGTGGGCATGGCTTGGTGGGCATGGCAGGGGAAGGATACTGTAAAATCTCCATTCCCACCCCACCTCCTTTCCAGCTCCGTTATCTTGTTCAGGGCCACAAAAGAAGACCCAGCCGATCAGCTAGGACTTGGGAGGCAGGGAATAGATGGGGGTGGGGCCAGTCAGAGGTTGTATTTACTGGTGCTCCAAACTACTCAAAATTTCCACTACCGATTCTCCAGAACTGGTCAGAACCTGCTGAATACCACCTATGCCACCCATCCATTCAAGTGTCACACACAAGGAACCAATAATGTCATGAGGAGCTTCTCCAGAGTTGTTTCTTTATTATTGTTTGCCTATGGAGAGGAACCTTGCTAAAGTAAAGCAAAAGCCTGCATAACTATCAGATGTACCCTCTCAGAAAGCTTAGGAAAGTTATGACTTGGCTCTTTTCCTAAATACCAAAGATTCCAAGCTGAGTTGTTTCTGACCTCTTCTCTCTTGTGACTCTGAACACCAAGTCCACACCAAATCATGCAGTTCTTTTTTAAAAAACTTTGTCCTCACTCAGAATGTTGCATATACTCTTGACACTTATCTGGTGAAAACCAACTCTGAAACTCCCACGGTTTTCAGCTTATTAAAGGTAAAAGATTTTCTACTTTCTCAAAACAATCAGTCACATGGTGAAATCACTGTGCACCCAGTCCAACAACTGGGTGGCATCACTTTGCCATTTTCCAACCAGATGTGAGAATGTCCTTGGTTCCCAAGAGAAAATATTTTGTTTTGTCTACAAAAATCCCTCTATGGAAAATCCCCCCTTCCTGACCCTCAGCTCCAGTGTGGCAACACTGAAGCAGACAAAATGGCTTCAGTCAAGACAGCTTCAGGGTTGACAAAAAAAATCACAGAAGCAAAATAAGAAATCATAAAAAAATAGAAACTGAACAGAAACATGGAAGTTGTATTAATTTTGTTGAAATACAGATTAAATAATAAACGTAAAAGTATCTCAACAAGCTTCTGAAAAGTGTTGTCTTTGTACTATATGTAAACAAAAAGGTGAAGTGTAGAAGACCATATCTAGAAAAAGAAATCAGAAACAATTGGTTTGTTATCACTTGGATCAGTTAACAATAAGGGAAAAGGAGGAAGTGAAGCATAAAGGCAAGGAATTTCACCAGGAGAAGGGCCTTTTTTGCTATGGCACCTACCATTTGGAAGATCATTTCCTCGCAAAGCAGATGACTGAGTAAATAGATGGGTACCACTTCGGTGGGCAACTTAACAGGAACATGAAAGGAGCCCCCAACTGGGCATCTGTGGGCAACAGTGATGTCACTGGTTGATCCTTTCACCATGGAAGCAGTAGCATTGAATTATAGTTTACTGAACAAACTACAATTGTCCAGGATTGACCAATATATTCAAATAAAACTAACTGCATAATGGTATAGTGTAAAAGTAAGAACCACCACAGCAAGTGATGACAATCTAGTAAAAACTCTGGAAAAGATATCGTAGGTATAATCAGTTTTGTTCATATATATTCTAGGATCTGGAATTAATTTTGTTACATGTGCTATTTGCTTTTGATATGGGCTTGGACAAGTGATCCACAAATTCCATTGTCTGGAAGCACTAAAAAGGAAGAAGATTGTTAAGATTGAACTAGGACACTTAAAATTTCCTACTGGAACTTCGTACTCAGCTATTTGGCCTCAAACTATACATGGCAGGAACAGTTGCTGAGGTAACTTGGCTGCAAAAAGGACTTGGATAATAGCAGACTCTGTGAGCTGTTCAATGCTTCCTTAAAACTGTACCAGATACTTAAATATATTTTCCAGATTAAAACACAACTCTGTGAATTACAAGTAAAGAGGATGGAGGCTGACATAAGTAGACAGATAAACAGACTGAAATGTAGTATGCACACTTACAAACACATATCCAATCTGTATAATGGAAAGCGTGTATCCATCAAATTATTTCTTCAAATATTCCAGTAGTGTTTAATGGTGGTTTTCTAGATGCTCAGCAGGTAGTTCTCAAGTACTTACCGACCTGATTCACACATTCTGCTAATGTACAATTGACAAAGTTCACCAAAAGAACCAACCAAATAACAATAGAGCTTAGCAGAATGTATAAACCGCACTGCTCTGCCCGAGAGTTGATGAGAATTGAACCAGGGGTGGGATTCAAATTTCTTAACAACCAGTACTGTGAGCATGGCCTAATTTGTGCTTGTGGCTTGGTGGTCATGTGACTAGGTGGGCATGGCTTGCAAATATTGTAAATATTAATGTAAATATTGATATTTTTTATTATTTAAAAGCATAAATGGCATAAAATATTTCCTTATAATGTTAAATAGTCCTGAATGTTTATTCTCTATCCATTCATCCATTCAGTCCTTCATATTCATCTCACCATGCTTTTGAGTAAAATTCCAACGAAAGGGTAAACCCAGGCAGCTGAATATCTGTATGAATGGTCCCAAAAGGATAGCAGGTGCAATCTTCTCTGTGGTCTCTTTCTGAAACTTTTCTAGACTTCAAGAATCCTATAGTTGAAAAGGATTTTTCAATTTCTCAAAAGAATATCTCTATTTTTGCACACATTATTCAGCCTCTCTCTTTTTCTTTCTTTTTTACTTCCAGCACAAATTTTTTACTTCTCCACAAATTGCTAAACCTATGTCACCCGGTACCTGTTTTGGTTATATTTTTATCATACCTTTTCTAACAGCTATTCAGGAAAAAGATGTTATTGGCCTGGCCAGGAAACAGGGCAGAAGCTTTGTGTTGTATGTTCCACATATGCCAAGCCTCAACAAGGCTGCTCTGTCAATAATTGTTGCCATTCTTTAGGCATTGGCTCTTGTGTATCATTTGTAGCAAACTGGTCTTAGACTAGTTTCTGATTTTCAGTCCCATCAGTTTGTGTATGATCTGATGCTAAGGAGTTCTATTCCCCATTTGAAAAGAAATTTGTTCCAAATGCAAAACACAAGCAGAGGAAAGGAGTTTCAGTTTCAGTTTTAGTTTCACAGCAGCAAGCATCTTTAGTACTGAACAGTTGAGCAAAGCAATGCCAGGCTCCTTGCTGTTTCCTTGCTCACATAGCAAATACTGTTTCAATTCCAAACAGTCTTCAACTCACTCACACACTGACAGGACGCTAGCCAGATGAATACTGATGGATACTGGTAGGCAGAGGCAGAATTCCCCCCCCCCCTTATTTTCCTTCTCAAAAACTAAGCGTGACCACCAGATGTGGCATTCAGCAGGTTCTGACCAGTTCTGGAGAATTGGTAGCGGAANCAAATCCCACCTCTGACTGGAGATTTTACAGTATCCTTCCCTTGCCACGCCCACCAAGCCATGCCCACAGAACTGGCAGTAAAAAAAAATTGAATCTCATCACTGCCGACCACATAGTTTTGTAGTGAAGCACAGGTATTGAGCTAGTGTTTAATACAAATCAATGCTCTGTTATTACTCAGAATCATCAAATAAAATCAGATAACACAAATAATCATACACATACTTCATGAATCAAATCACCAAATCTCATTCCAGAATTTGGACTGTGGAATTTCCTTAACCAGTTTGTTTCCTCATAGTCATGGGTCTACCCTGAAGAAGTTCTCAATATTGATGATGCCAGCATGAAATAATATTCAGACAATATTGACTCAAAATACTGTATGTCTTTCAATTTCTTAAAAATTAACTGCAAGATTCTGATATACCCCTCAAGATTCTGAGTTTTCAGTAACTATGTGGTTTTTAAAAAGATCAAAATTGAGGAAAGTCAGCTATATCCAAAATATAAATCTCTTAATAGTTTATTTATATTTAGTTTTATTCATAAAAATGGAAGCTGATACTTGAAAGAGAAAGAAGCCAAAATATTGTTAGGAGAAGGTAGAAAGCTGAAGATGATAATAATAATTTTATTCGGGAGCAAAATGAAGCACAACTTATGCTGACCTCTCAAGATATTCCCTTAGACCAAAAGACTCCCCTAAAACACAAAGTAAAAATACTGTTCCTGTTGAAACAGAGCAGGTATCTCATCCTCTTGGATGGTCAGAAGAGCTACCTGACAGCTGTTCTAATGCCAGTGTCAGGGCTCCAACAAATGGCATCACAGGTGTTCCTTCCCAGAGGCAAAACTCATTTTGGTAACCCCTGAATGGTGATAACAAGTATTGCATTATTTTGTATAGATTGTGTCAGCACTGATTCATTTCCAAAGGACAAGTAATAAGTGTAGCTTTCTACAATCGTATTATACAGCCACAATCAAAGTTGAGATGCATGTCAAATAAGAACAGCTCTGCTCTTCTAAAATGTTAGAACAAATTGATTGGCAGGCGCACACACACACTCATGCACACACACACACACACACAAACACACACACACACACTCATAAATGAGTGGTTGGGTGATTTGGGTTTGACCTCACTTCAAAATCAAGTTACTGACTCACAAAGCTTCAATGCCCACCTCCAATACTGCATGATTCTTGAATAGTGTTACTTATGAAATAGACAGATACAGAATTTATAAAAGAATAAAATAAGTGTTTGAAAGGATTATCAATATCATCCTGATTCTTGGTCTAAGCAACTTGTTAGAAGTCACAGGAAGCTTGACACCATCCTTCTGCAACAGTGCAAAGCCATCTACAGGCTCTGTGAACTCTACTATGGGAAGAAAAGGAGGTGGCCAAGTGGCCCAAGAAGCATCTGGGTCCGAAGATGGATCGGGAGAAGAGCAGAGTATGGGCTGGTAAAAGTGATGGTGGAGCTCAGGAACGAAGACACTCGGACATTCCAGAACTTCATGAGGATCGCCATCCAGCCATGTTTGACGAAGTGTGCAGTGCCTGACACCAGGTTGACCAAGCAACACCACTCCGGCCCAGCCTGGAACCTGGGCTCAAGGTGGCACTCACTCTGCACCACCTGGCTCTCCGCCCTACAGGAGCATGCAGTATGGCTGGAGGGGCCACACAACACCATCGAGCATTGTGGTCAGAGAAGTGGTGCAGGCCATCATCGAAGAATACCTGCAGGAGCTCCTCCAGTGCCCCTCCACTGATGAAGGATGGAAGAAAGTTGCCAGGAGCAGTGTACCAGAGGTGGAACTTCCCACACACCGTTGGAGCCATCATAGATGGGAAAGCACGTGGCCTGCACAGCACAACCCAAAGTCGGGCTCAACACACCTACTTTCAACTAAAGGACTTCTTCAGCATCGTCCTCTTTGCCATTGGTCGATGCTGACTACAAGTTCATGTACATCGATGCTTCAGGCAGCGGCTCATATTCAGATGCCCAGGTATACAATTCACTGGAGCAGTGGGCAGATGCAGAGGATCATTTTGTAAAAGTCAGCATACAAAAATGTGAATGACCTTATAATAAGAACACCTAAACTCTTGGTTAAGAATGAGAGCAAATAAACAAACAACAACCACAAAAACCCTCCTGGATATCAAAGATCATTAGTGTAATATATCTGCAGATGAAGAAGTATGAAAGAAGAACATGTGCATGACTTTTTTATGACCCACAGCCTGCCTGAATATTGCCAACAATCATGTTGCTGGACCCAACTCACTGACCTACCTAGGTCCCTCAGAATGACTCTAACAGATAACATGGATTCTCTGGTTAGCACCTTTTACAATCACAACTAAAGAACAGGAAGGAGACAGTTGGATCAACTGATTTCTATGTCCTGCTGTTTACCTGGAAAATAAGCTACTGTTAGAGCTGTGTTTATGTTTAATGATTTAATTTGACTTGCTGACTTAATAGGTTGTTTCTTATTACTGCATTCTGTGCATGGTACAAAGGGTTGGTTTTTCTTTTCTTTACAGAGGAAGTTTGCTTGTGCAATGAAAGAGAGAACATTGGCAAGATGCTCATCACTAAATAAATATAAGAATGAACACAATTCACCCTTTAGAATTTTGTCCAGGTGTTTCCCCCTCTTTGAAATATACTGCAAATGCAAATTGGCTTTTTCTCAAAACAGCCTGGTTTACCTCTTTCATAAGTACTCGTAGCGGGCAACATTTTTAGAATGCAGAGGAATAACCCACCCTCCCATGCAACAATTAAAAAATAAATAATTTTAAAAAGTAGTTGTCAGTAAAGCTGGAAACATTTGCTATTCGGAAAAGAACACTGGAACCTCTGCTTGTCACAGGTTATCTTCCTTGTACAAGCTGCTTCTATTAACACAAAGTATTAGAGCAAATAAAGGAGGAGGATCAAATGAAGAGAAACATAGGCAGGAAGATAAAGGGAAATTGAGAATTAATTTGGGCTACTTGTAGCGGTCTGTCACTTCTGCATGCTTGAGGGCCAACAAAGCTCTATGCTATTGAGAGGTGCCAGCAAAACCTGTTAACTTTGCAATGCACACTACAAAATGATGCTTTAGATGTATTAGTTTACAAGCACTTACACTTTACGGTATAGTAAGTTGCCTCTGAATGAGTTCACGGACTTGTCAATAATACAGAATACATCTAAGATCTTGCTTGTTTTCCTAATTTAGCTTCCCTATTGGTCCCTATGTAAAACAAAGCAGGGTTGTTCTTCTTTTAACTATTTAGCTCAACCAAGGCAACCAAGAATAGATTTGCTAAACAGAAACCAACCATTTATTTTATGATTCAAAAATATTTGTCCAATCTAATGCACTCCAGAATGTTGAGACTATGGCTCATATATAGTGTTTCACCAATATGCCCAAAAATTTCACTTTGAAGTCCATCAACCTTCTTTGATTTTTTTAAAATGACTAATAAAAGTAATTCAAAAGGAAATTTGAAGACTAAAGCAAACTCTAGCATTATACTAATTTCTCAAAAATGCCTCTGATCTCACAAAACTCTTACTACGATGTCCGTAAGCATTCTAGGATGGGGAGAGACTACTTCATCTTCAAAAAATAAAGAAATAAATAAAAAATAGAGGTGTTTATGCCTACTGTATCATATGTAATAATTTTACATACAAGGAAATCTCACCCCACCACTTCTTTGTAAATACAAAACATCCTCTCAAAATATCAAAAAATGATATTTTGTGAAAGGATTTTTTTGGGGGCGGTGTTATCTTTGCCCGTGGGACACCTAAATGATTGTAGGCAATTGGGGAAGGCTCCTTTCTTGTCCCTCTGCCATTTACTCATGAGAATTGAACTGCCAAGTTGCCGATCTCAGTGATGCACAAGCCCAGCATCTTACCATGTGAGCCATCATGTGCACAGCCCCTACTAATAGTCACTTGGTATTATGCAATTTGCTTCCATCCTCTAAATTATATTATCCTTCCCCCCCAAATTTGTAGAAGCATAAACCTTTGGTCAAACTAAGAGGTCAAGAATGTCAAGTGCAGGAAATACTTAAGTTCTTCAGCTCCTAGTCAGATCTCTCAGCTCCTATTCTTCATAGCTGAAGTCACTCAGGAAAAATGCTATAGGACCAAAAGCAGAAAGGGATAGTGGTGTATATCAAAAAAGAAATTAAGGCAGTAGAAAAACATATGGATCCACAGGGAAGAATTTTGATACTTGAAGTAGAGATATACTACAAGCCAATGTTATTAGTCATAATTTATGTGCCGAATGAAAATCAAAGTCAATTTTATAAAGATTTGCATGATAGAATTGTGGAGATGGGACAAGACAATGTATGCATTGTGGGAGATTTTAATGCGGTAGTAGACATAAAAGAAGATTATACTAGTAGTGCAAAGAATGAAAAGAAAAGGAAAATCTTGCTCATATCATTTTTTGAGATGATACAGGAATTAAATTTGATGGACCAATGGAGGAGAAAAAATTTGGGGAAAAAACAATTCCCATTTTACTCTAACCCACACAAATTGTGGTCGAGATTAGATATGGCATGGATGAACGCAGAACTAGGAAACAAAGTGGAAGCAGTAAAGATTATGCAAATGTGTGGGCGGACCACAACACACTAAAAATAACTTGGAAAAGAAGAAAAAGGGAGAGTAGAAGGTGGATTCTTAACCCCCAAATTTTGAGAGGAAGAATTTGTAGATAAAATAAAGACAGAAATGGAATTATTCTTTAGGGAAAATACAGTGGACCAAGCATCATTACATGCTGTATATGTTGCATTATATGCAATAGCATATACAGCCAAAAGAAACAAGGAAAGATGGCAAAAACAGAATAAGCTGCAGGAAGAGATTAAAGAGCTAGAAAATAGACTACAAAAAAAAAAAACA
>BHFT01030373.1:0-29901 GCA_004320025.1 Laticauda laticaudata | reverse complement strand
TTGAGAGCGGATAACAACAGATGGAACATTTTCTCGTCCTCTGTGTCCTTTTTACATACGTTTTGCATCCATCAGCCAATGTGACAGGCCCTTTAAACACAGTAGTTTTTAAGGCAAATATACTTTTTTTCTTAGCTATTTGCTTCTCAGAAGCAGTCCATCACACAGAGCTTAGCAACCAGTAAAATACAACATCTGCTCCATGTAAAATGTCAGAGTAGCCCATTTTGTTTACATTTGGATTCTTTTTATTTACATTCAGAGAAGAATTTTCACTTTGCCCTCTCTCCCCAAAATACCTACTGACAGAGAATGTATAATTTAAAATTATTAGAATTGAATAATTATTATTTCAATATAAACTATGTTTACATAAATACATGCATATATTTGAAATTTCAAACATTAATATATTTGATACGACAACATTTGGTATACCAAGCTTCTTTAATATTGGTATCTTCTTTATTCTATCTACTGAGGTTTTCAGACTATTTTCTATTAGATAGTATATATTCAAAAAGCAATAATTTTCATTCTATTATGTTCACTATCTAAAACCAATATACTGCAGGCATTAATCAATATTTGAACATATATCCTAATGTTCTGTATGGAACAACAACTGCTGAAAGATTATTCTGAAATAAGAGCTGTAATAATGTTTATAGACCATTGCCTAAGTTTATATTGAAAGAACCACCCATTATCATGTTATTAATTTCTCTCTGGATTTAGAACTATGTATGTCTTCTAAAAAAAAAGTCATTTTGCTTGTACATTCCTATTTCTATTCTGTATGCCAATAATTTATTGTAAACAATTAAATTAATTAGACATGAACTTGGATTAAGTTTATTATAATAAAATCAATTGATAGTCATAATTATTTCAAAAGATGTTCTGCTGTAATTCAAAATTCAAGAAATTTAAAGAGGAAGAAGCCTTCGACTCAGACTCTACCCCTACTGTTATAAAGGATTTATGAAGTTTAGTGTAGAGTGGCTATTGCTGTTTCATAGCCTTTGTTCCACATGGTTGCACAATCTGTTTGTTTTTGCACTGAACTCATCTGGTTATTTTAGCAAAGCTATCAATGCAGTTATGATTTATGAGTTATAAAGTTATAGGTTAGTAACTGTTAACATGTAATATTATTATTACACATTAAGAAATGTAGTATGCACTGACAGTTTATGAACCACTTACATAATTACTGTAAAGAAAAATCATGCTGTAACCTGAATACTTGTACATTATTTGGCTATAGATTCTTGAAAGTACATTTTGATTTTTTTTCTAGAGGAATCTTTTCATTGAACAGTGAGTATGGCATATTGGATTCATGCACACACAGGTTTCATTTCTCCCTTTAGTAGACTGGCATAGAAAAATTATTTACAACCATAGATCAGTCCAGCGCAAGGTTCCATGCATTCATAGCCCTTACATTTATACAAAACAGCAAGATTACAATTAATGACTATGATCCTGAAGATTATAATGTGCTTTATTTTTAAAAAATTTAAAGAGAATAAAAAATGTTTGGCACATTTTTTGAGATTGTAATTTTTTTAAAATTTGTACCATTTCAGATATTTCAATCAAATGACACTCTTTAACTCAATGTTATAATGAAAGAATGTTCTCTGTTGAATTTTTTAAAAACTTGACAATTCCAAACCCTTTTTCAACTGGTGACATGTAATTGTGTTTTCACAGCATAGATTAAGCATATTTAATATTGCTGTGTTCTTAAAAATTTGTGGTAATCTTGTTCAAATGAGAATGACTTCTACAACAAAGAGACACACTAATACCTTGGTTTAGAATGAGCTCAATAACTTCAAAATTTAGACTCAGATCACAGCTCCTTTGTCCTCTACATCCATGTTTCTGTCTTGGTCGATAACACATGAATATGGCTATGATTCTTTTATTCCCCTGGTTTAAATGTGTAAAACAGTTTTATTTATACCAAACTACTTCTTGTTAATTAAGTCCCTGCTAAGATTCATTCTTGCATTCCAATATTTCACATTCCTTATTAGTTAGTGGATATTCTGCAATAATCTTGAATGTCTGATCTCTTTTTTATTGTATAGATAACAAAATCCCTTTATCTTCTTCTGTTTTTCTTACATTGTCTATGTGTCTGTTTCTATCTTCTTTCTTAATTTTCTTCTTTTTAAATAGTCTTCAAATTAACACTCTGGAACTCCTCTTGGGATATACTTTTAATTGGTACCAAGCCATAAACAGGGCTTTCTTTTATTTTCCATTATAGATGATTATTTCTGTGCATGAAAGTGGTGCAATTATATTTCTCAAGGAAAATGAAGACTGTGTTGAGAAAAGGAATAGGTCAAGATAGAAAATACACCAAGGAGGTACAAAATTTAGCTTTAAATAAATTGGACACATTTAATGCACTGTGAACATAACTGTTTCAGCAAATGTGATGAACATGCCTACTTATCAAATTAAAACTGCCCGAAGGCATCAGTCAATTCACACACGCTGTCATGTGCATAATATTCAAACACAAGAGATGAAAAATGTGTATATTTTAAACTTCTATTAAAGTGATGAGAAAACTGGTAATTGTTTACCAGAAGCCTTCCAACCCCTTACTTTAAAACTGAAGTGTACAAATGTCAGTTCCCCACTTCTGCATTATCTTGATGTCTAGTAATTACCCTCTTGTCACTGGCTCTATAATTATTTGTTTCTTTTAATCATCTCCCGAGATCCAATAGAAATAACTTGGTAACACTGAATTTGACTCTGGAGATGAACCTCAGTAAGTTACACTGTCTTCAAAAAATATTGAGGATAATTAATAACTAGATAGAACCATTTGTGTTTCTTTTTTTAAAAAAAGATTGTGCTTTAACAATATAGAGAAAGTTGGTGATAAACTTTCATTTTCAGTGTGAAGTCTATACTCTGGGTGCAGTAAACAAAACCACCTCATGGAAATAAAACTTTGTTCAAAAGATAAAGAGACAAAGGCTTGTATATTTTCTGAGTGACACAGAGATCAGTGATGAAATGAATCAGTGAATTGCCCATTATACAACAAACACTTAAGAGCTTCTTTATCAATCCTAATATACAATTTCATGATATTTCTGAAAGGTTACCTTATGCTTTTAGCTGACAATTTTCAAATATAATCAAGAATATTGAAAGCTTGTCAGAAGACTAGATGATTAAGACACCAGAGGCATGCACAAATTATTGTTTTATAGTGTGTGTGTGTGTATGTGTGTGTGAAGAAAACATTGACCAACACAATTTGTTCTGACCCAAACCCTCTTCCAACAAGACAAAAAATAACCAAAAGGAATGGAAACCTTTCAATGAGTCTTACGAATCCCCGGTTAAAAGGCTACTGCAAACTAATTAATTTTAATAAGCACAAACCTTGCCAAAACTGTACGAGACTGCCAAGAATCACAGATAAGAAATATTTCACAACACAAGAATCTTCAAATACCAATTTAAGAAACTGTAATGTCCATGAGGCTGAGTTTCAAAACGTCTTTGCTTCCTGCAAAGAACGTTCACTTCACAGCTTCCTTTTATTTTCTTGAAGGAGGAGCCATTACCTTGCAGTCTTACTCGTGACTGCCTATGCTGTTGCAGCTGCTCTTTCCTGTGAGCAATCCTGCGTGCACATGCACTTGGCACAGGTCCTCGGGAACCTCCTCATCACTGCTGCCATCCCCCACAGTCTCTGAAGGCAGCAATCCACTCCCTAATGGTCCTGGCCCCTCATTTGGGTCCTCATTCTCCTCCACCATCCACACTTGCTGCCAGCTAACCACAACACAATTATAGAAATTCTGTTTCCCCTGGGAATTTTTTTTAAAAGGTTTGAATAATAGCAATAGCATTTATTTACAACTTCATAGAGCTTTACAACTCTCTCTAAGTGGTTTACAGAGTCAGTATTTTGCCCCCAACAATCTGGGTCCTCATTTTACCAACTTCAGAAGGATGGAAGACTGAGTCAGCCAGTCAGGAATTCCTGGCAGTGGAATGCAGAGTTAGCCTACACAACTGCATTCTAACCACTATGCTATGTCACTATGGCTGTTTAATTTGAACTTCTGGAAAAAAAACATTGTCAAGTTCGCAAGATTTTGGCATTAAAATGTGTTTTCTCATGTTTTTCTATAACATTAATGATCTATATATTTCAAAGGCTAAAATATTTGTAATCACCTTAGACCAATGCAAAACTTAAGGAGGGTCATTTTGATGAAAGGTTGTGTTGAACATCCCTTCAAATTTAAATGACTATATTCAGATATGCTGGCACACAGCATGCTATGCTTACCCTGATACAGGGGATGTTGTAGCCTCAGTGCTTTGAGGGAAGACCTTCTGATTTGCAGAGCTTTAATGTATAATTCCAGCATCTATGACTGTTTGGACTAGAGGATGATGTCTCAAAGTCATACAAAGTTCTTCAACAATGCACATTGCCAATGCTCTGAGTCTCAATTAACAAAATTGTGTTTCTTCTGTAGTGCAAATTAACTTGTCTAGGTGAAGTATAGTTCCCTCATATACAGTTAATTGTACTCTTGTGCTATCTATACACTTATATCTTTGAACTTTCAAATATTGCAGGTGTTTCTTTTATCTCTGTACCCAAAATTGCATAATTCTGGTTGATTCTATTTGGAAGAGTTAGCTTTCAAAACAAACAAAACAAAAAGCCTCAATATATCAGTTAATCAGATTCCTTTGGATTACTGCAGAGTTTTAGCATCAAGTTATTCAAGTGAAATATTGAGCTTAGTATTGTGACTAACTGAATGCAGAAAATAATCATATTATTGTTAAATATTATTTTTCTATTATTGGAAGAAACCATGGATTGGGTCTCAATTTTTGTATTTTCTTGGATATTGCAACATTTATATGTTAGTAGCTAATACTGCACAAATTTGTCCTGCAATTTCTGAAAAGCTTTGACTTGGTTTTGATACTTTTCATGAATTTAGATTATTGCTGAAAGTTTACTTTTTTGTTTGTTTGTTTCTTTCTTTATCTTTCTTTCTTTTTCTTTTTTATTACTTAGCTACCTTGCTCAGTATGGACAAACTCCATAAGAAAGTTCCAGTTTTGAGTTGAATATATTCATATGACTAGTGAGAATATAAATAGTTTGTCTAAATTTGATAGAGCTATTAGAATTCTGCCATATATGCTTAAATACACATCAATATACTAAATACATTTTGTTCAATTATTTTATTCCAGATTGCATGATTTTGTGATTGCAAAATAATGAGAAACTCATGAATCAATTATTAGTCATTGCTGGAGGCAGGATGCTGATAGTCTAATTAGGTAGAAATTGGTTTCTGTATGGAGAATAAGCCTGCTGATTTTAAAAATCAACCTAGTGGTACAGGAAAGGTCACAAAGGTGCTATTAGAATCAATTAGATCAGAAGAGTATGTTAGAAACAAATGTACTAAATAACCAAAGAAATTGTAATTTAGAAATAGTTTGCAATGGATGCTTATGATTTGGTTCTTTACATTTATTACTCTTATCACATGGAAGAGAACTGCTTCCTGTATTTTATTCTGCAGTTCATGTAAAAAATGTAAAATAGTGAAACAAAAGCAAAACTATACTTATGCAGAAATAAAGTGTCATGTGATCAGAACCTCTCATTTGTCCTCTATTCCTTTCTGCAACCACTTGGATCTCAGCTGAAAATATTAGCACTATTATTAACTGATACTTTTACCACCCTTACTGTCAAAATATAACATGATAATTGATTATTTTTTTGATTATGGATTTGTACTCTAGCATAGCTACAGGGCATAAGCAATTGGCATCACCTGGCTGACCTCAGCTGAGCTTTGAATTTATCAGATGTAATTGTTCCTTGGAGGGAAGGTTTCCAGAGAATGTCTGGCAGTCAGCTGGATTGGAGAATTTTTAAAACAAATTGTTCTGAATATCCCACAGGCTAATAACTTCTGAATTATTGTCAAAAAGCTACATGGATATGTCTATGATTACATCAGATGTCAAGGCCAACTGGAAAGAAATTTGCCTTATAGGGGTACAGGATCCTTTGATTTGCACCAAATTAGATTTACCCTGAGAATAGACTTCCTATTTATTATAATGAAGGATTCTTTTTATCTAGTGGAAGTTTTATTTTCAGGAAGTTGATCTAGATTGGACTATTGCTAAGTTAAATGTAAAACTCTTCAACTATTATTTCAGGTTTCCTATCCACATTACTGGTGGAAGGAAAAAAAAATACTTTGATAATTAAATGGCAGTTTTATCACCACCAATAATCCTATCCAGTTACATTTTAAATATAACCAACTGCCTGCATTAGTCTTAGGAACACAACTGTGCTGACATTTCCAATATGCTCCAATGGCTAAGTTTCACAGTTTGAAATATACATATATATTTCATTAGTGGGATTTAAAAGTGATGGAAAGGAAGCGTGCAAGGGAAGTAGTAGAGATAGAATGTGTTAATTTAGAAGTTTATTTATTTATTCTTCTATCTAATAAAGCCCAAATTAGTCTACAAACAATGAAACAGCAGTCATTTGAAACTAAACACGCCAAACTAATAAACAGATAAAATCAAAATAAATTGAGCTGAACTCAGCAGTATCCAAAGTCTTTTCCAAATGGGTGCTGAGAGTAAGTCACTACCAATGCCAGCAAAAGTATTAAAGAGAAGAAATTCATTGTTTGGGGAATCCTTACTGAGAAAATTTCCCCACTTACTCAATTTCATATGGTGGAATGCAGAATACAGCTTTACTGATAGATTGTAATATTTGGAAAGTATGTACATTCTACAGAAATTCAGATTACAAACTGTGAAGAACTCAAAATGTTCTACTAGTCAAAAACATTCTACCAAGCAAGATTACTTTAGCTGCTGCTGATAATTTATTTAGGAGTGCCTCAAAATTAGATATATGTTTTGCAAGGAATGTGCAATCCCACCCATCATTTATCCAATTCCTTGATCAGGAGCCTACAGAGCAGAGGTAGTATTCAGCAGGTTCTGACCAGTTCTGGAGAACCGGTAGCAGAAATTTTGAATAGTTTGGAGAACTGGCAAATATCACTTCTGATTATCCTTCCCTTGCCATGCCTACCAAGCCATGTCCACAGAACCGGAAGTAAAAATTTTTGAATCCCACCAGTGCTACAGAGTTAACAAGGTATTGGGTTAAAGGTATATATCATCATATCTCTACTGGATTATGCAGATATTGATTCTGAACCTAGACAATTGTGTCTCATTCCAATTGTATAAAGAAAATAGAGAGCATATTATCAGATATGGACCACCCTCGGCTACAGTTTTCCCATACTGCAAGGATCTTGCTATTTATTTCTTATAGATTAGGCAATGTGCGATGAATAAAATGGAACTCTAAGGTCTCAAATACAGCTTAATAAACAAAGAACCAATTTCACTCCACCATTTACACTCTTGAATTTATACTAATGTTTAGGAACAGAATCACCACAGTATTGTCTCCAATTTCAAATGACTAAGTCAGAGGTGGTATTCAGCAGGTTCTGACCAGTTCTAGAGAACCGGTAGCAGACATTTTGAGTAGTTCGGAAAACTGGCACATACCACCTCTGACTGGAGATTTTACAGTATCTTTCCCCTGCCACGCCCACCAAGCCATACCCACAGAACCAGTAGTAAAAAAATTTGAATCCTACCACTGGACTAAGTATGTACAGAAATATGCTATAATTAAAGGGTCAACTTAGTATTTTCCCTTAGAGTATATGAAGCAGTAAATCACAATTTTCATCTTGGCAACTGCTGGATTCATAATGCCAGGGTATAATCTTTCTGTCTCTGCCTGCCTGTCTGCCTATCTCTCCTCAAATATGTTATATTTATGTGCATCCTTCTTTTTCCTGATGCAAATCTATAGGTACCCAGAACAATGAAATCTTGCTAGAGTGAATCAAGCTCTTTCAGATATTCACAAAGGTCTGCTGCAAATTGTTTTATTTATATTTATTTCTGGCAAACATCAAGAATTGCATCCAGAAACAAAGAGATAGATAGATAGATAGATAGATAGATAGATAGATAGATAGATAGATAGATAGATAGATAAAAATGGTTGTGATTACAATTGGGTCATTGGATAAATGTAATAATGCATAGTTGAAATGTATCTTTATCTTTACAAATATTATAAATATTTATATTATAAATATTATAAAATATATCTAAGGCTATGTTGAAGATTATAAAGGTTATAAAAGATTTCTAAAGCTTCCAAACCATAAAAACTATAATAAATAGTTCTAATTCATAAATGCTAAAATGAACTGAAAACTTCGGCCAGAAAAATTTCTGCTGCAAAAATGAAGACCAGCATCAACCAGAGAAGAACAGGTAAGATCAAAATCAAATGAAGTACTTTTATTACAATCATAAGGCCAGAAAACAAAGGCAAGGTCAGAATTTTGTTGTTGCCCATGTCTAATCTAATACTCCAGACTGAGGCAATATCAAGACAAAATAAGGGTTTTTGGATGAAGGCATTATGAAAAACATTATTCACTTTTTTCATTCTGTATCTATACTTGGCCTCCTTAAAAGAGACCCAACTACTGCAAAAGAAGCCTAAATCTATGCAATTTAGGAAAAATGCTGTTTCCACTATATTTCTGTTCCTTAACAAGAAAGGATTCCTTCAGTTCTTCAGCATGTATAACAACATTTTTGAAAGAACAATATAACAGTTCAGTTTCAGAAATCAAATCGAGTTTTTAAAGATATGTCATGAATGAAAACCTGATTGTATCGTATGTTTATAGCCTTTTTATGTACACTCAATTCATTTCAGACCTGTTTTCAGAAATTAATTATTCTTGATCACAAGAATGATGTCTGATATCTCCTTTATATCTTCCTGAAATGCTTTTGTTTTCTGAAGTGCAACTCCACTAAGGAATATTTTTTAAAACATCCCAATTAATTTCCAAAACATTCCATACAGGAAATAAAATTAAATTGTTAATATAAATGAACCTTATGCTATGTGTTTGTCCATCTATTACAGTTATTAACATATCATAACTATTAGCAAGCATTATGCACATTTTACAGAATAATTTCTTTTAAAAAGCTGTAATTTTATAGCAGTGAGTAATGAAGTAAAAAATTCAGTGTTTATTTACATAATTATTGAAAAGCATGCCTGAAATGGTTCATTATGAAAAATTATAAGAACCAATCTTAAAAAACAGGTATATTCTGAAATGTTTCTCTACTGCATTTCAACCTTTACTTTAACTTTATAGTATGTTCCAGAACAGTGAATAAAATATAAAATAAAATTTGTATCCTAAATGATACTAGAAATAATATTTTCCCATTCTGAAGAATGAACAAAAATAATAAATAGTTGTACAATATCAATTAATAGGTGGCCAAATCTCTAGTTGCAAACAAGATACAAAAAAAAAATGTAGAATTTGGAATTCATACTGAACTGCAACAATTAGGTAAAATTTTAATAGGCCCCAAAGAGAAAGGCTGTACAATTACTTATTAAAAGTTGCTTTGGAAGAAGTAGTAGTAAAAGGCTGCATGATAGCATTGGCAGAAATATGGGACATACTATAGATTTAGCAGATTGGGAAAATATTTGGAACATAAGTTACATATGAACAAGATCAGCGGCCTATAAAGAAAATATGTACAAGATATTTTATCATTGACATTTACCACCAATGAGATTGGCCAAAGTGTACCCTAAATCCAAAATGTTGGAAATGCAAACAGAACCAAGGTACCTTCTATCATATGTGGTGGTCATGCCCGGAAGTCCAAAAATATTGGACCAAAATATGGAGTTAGATACAAGAAATAGTGGAAGATCGAATAGAGTTTAAACCGGAGTTGTTTTTGTTGGGATTAATTAAAGGGAAATATAGGAAAAAGATTAAACATATATTGACAGCAACAAGGATAGTATATGCACAATGCTGGAAACAAAATAATACACCTTCAGAAGAATCAGTAATTCAAAAAATTCTAGATTGTGCTGAAATGAATAAATTGACATGAAAATTAAAAAAAAAAGAAGTCAAAGTATTATGAAATTTGGGACAATTGGTATGAATGGTTGAACAATAGAAATAAAGATAATGGAAATAAGAAAATTATAGATATATGAATGTATATAAATGTAGATATTTACATGAAATTGCTTTCAATAATAATAATTATGGCACAGCATTGTTAATATTAAGATTAAAAGATGTAAAAGTTGAAAAAGAACAATAAAAATTATTGGGATAATAATAATAATAATAATANTTATATGGCTATTTATTTATCTATAGTAACTTATAGCCAGAAGAAGCAAATGAGAGCCATGGCACACAGGATGCATTGCATTGGTAATATAATCAAGTGTAAAGTATTTGAAAATAAAAAATAAGTGTTTAAATCCATGTTGAACTTCAACATTCAAGTTGTTAAATATGATTAAACACAGTGCAGTAATTGCTGTAGGTCATTCAGAGACTATAAACAGATGAAAGTGACAAAAAGAGATAACCTAACGGTGTATCAATGGCAAAAACAGTTACATGCAATTGTCTGCATATTCTTTAGTATTATTATTCAGTATGATTCCCTTGTTGAGTATAAACAGATGAAAGTGACAAAGAGAGATAACGTAACAGTGTATCAATGGCAAAAACAGTTATATGCAATCGTCTGCATATTCTTCAGTATTATTCCCTTGTTGCCTGATCTTTCTCCCTTACTCAGAGGCTCTGATTACTATACATTATTTGCTTTGTGTAAGTTGCAATTTCATTCACCTTAGCTATTTCAAACAACTTTTTCTGATTGAAAAGAAAGTATAAGGCATATTTTGTCAAATATGACCATGTTTTTTCCCACATTCCACCTAGAAATCACTCAACCTGCTAAGCAGCTTTGTCAATTTCAAGTAGTCTCCAAATTTCAGTATACAGAGCCTACAAAACATCTAGAAATAAACTGTTATTTTGATATGCAATTCTAAATTCATTTTTCGTGTTACAGAATATTCTTACTCATCTGTAAAATTATGTCTTAAACATCAGCAACCTCTTATTGAGATTTTTGTCATGGAATTGCTCTAAAGTTCAATCAAAATGCTTTGATATTTTTTGACAGCAAGTAAGTTTCATTAGATTATGAAAATTTAAACATACAGGTGAAATAGTTGCTAAATTTGTTTTCAATACTTAATTAATGAAACTTATAAATTTTAAGAACTTGGAAAACTGGATCTAAAAAGAAATAATCCTTTGTAAGTTTCAGTTTATCATCTTGGTTATTTTTGTGGCTCTATCAGATAAATATATATATACAAAGGAATGGATGAACTAACTATCCAGTGTGTTCTTTTCGGTGCATAACATGTTCTCTAATATGGGGTCATTTATAGTCATTTATTTTGGATCTGTGCTCAATTTGAAAATGTTTCATAAAAATACTTTATCTCTTGAATGAGCAGAGCACCCCTATATGTGTGTTCGTACATATATATATATATATTCTTAAGTTTTCGCGGGTACTTACATGTATGTTGTTCAGCTTCGTTCGGGTATTATCCCACGTCATTGTAGTTGTGCTTTTAAAGTTGTAGCAATGTTTCGGCAGAATCTCATCTGTCATCATCAGGCTTCTGTATTGTTTTCGTCTGTGAATCAGACTTTCACAGCCATTTCAGTTTTAAATTTGGGCTGGCCTATTGCTGTGCCAGAATGTTTTTTTCTTCCTCCTGATTGGTTGGGAGTCCTTGGTCTGTGTTTATTGGTCTTGGAGTTTGCTGTGTTCTGCTTGATTGGTGTTTATAATATCTTCTGTCTGTTTTGTGGCTTTTTTTGTGTCTGATTGGCTTGGCAACATTGTGTTCCTGTATTGGAGGCTTTTAATGCAGCTTGGCTCTGAGTAAATGGACGGCTATCATTGTTAGGAAGCATAGGTTTTCATCTGGGTGCTTGGTTGGGGTGTGTTTGAGCTGGAGGTATCGGGGGGTCTGTTTGTGCCCAGGTGTTAGCCTGGCTTGTGGTGTGGAGATTTTTTTTGTTTGAGAGTGAGGTTCCAAATGATTGACAGTCTGGTGGAATCATCTCTTCTTATTCTAATTCATGCTTTCAGGTCTTTTTTTCAATCTCTATGGCTTCTCTGATAATCTGTGGCCTGGGGTTTCCTATAGTGGCTAGGGTTTTGGTTGCATGCCATTGAAGTTGATGCTATGACCTGTGGCTTTCATGTGTTGGACTTGTGAGGAAGTGTGTTCCAGCTTTTTTACTGTATTTTTGTGTTCATCCAGGTGGGTACTTATTATTCTATTGGTCTGTCCAATGCACTTGGATTGGCAATTACATGACATGTAGATGCATTAAATATTCTGCAATACACAGAAATTTAAGGACAGGTTGTAAAGACCAACTCATTTAGCCTGTAATGAATTGTTGCTGAAGAAGTGGATATTAATTGAAGAAGATCTATAATATAAGACTCGAAATTCTAGACCTAGAAAACCTAGAACTATGTCACCTTCGGTCCGATCTAAGTATAGTATATAAAATCATACATTGCAATCTCCTACCTGTCAATGAATACTTCAGCTTCAACCATAACAACACAAGAGCAAACAATAGATACAAACTCAGGGTTAATCGCACCAAACTTGATTACAGGAAATACGACTTTGGAGTGGTCAATGTCTGGAATACTCTACCTGACTCTGGGATTTTTTTTCCCAAACCCCAAAAACTTTAACCTTAGACTGTCTACTATTGACCTCACCCCTTTCCTAAGAGGTCTGTAGGGTGCGTGCATAAGTGCACCAACATGCCTACTGTCCCTGTCCTATTGTTTCTTTTATATATTTTTTATTTTTCTTATATATATCCATGTATTCATAATTATGTTTTTAATTACACCTATTATCTTGTAAGCAATTGACAAATAAAAAATAAATAAAAATCATGAATCAGATTAGTTTATTTATTAATAGATCCAGCTTTTCAATATTTCAGATGAAAATCTGAGTTATACATATTCTCACTAGGCTGTATATTTTGCCTAAAGTACTAATAGGCAATTTTAGAAATATAAGGTATTCACTTGGTGTCTTTTCAGGAAAATGTTTCTTCATTAGCATGCAAAGACTGGAATATGTATTCAGGACCATAGGGTACACAGATTTTAAATAACAATGGCATATTTGTTTATTTGTTTTAGCTTTTTATGAGAAATGCTGATTTGAACAACAGAGGAATCTGTGTTCACCTGAACTAACAACATAACTTTATTACCATGCAGGAAGCAGACTGTTGTTACTGGCATTTCAGAAGGGAAAATTAAAATGCCATGAAATGTAAAGAATTTGAAGAATAAGATCTCCAGTGTCATTTGACAAGTGAGATTTGTTAAGCTGTCAATTATGTTGATTAACCAAATGACCACACATTATCACTTTTAATCTTACTTTCTGCATAATTTATGTGCTTAGGCAATAATCACTGTTCACTCTGTTTCTTGTAGTAGTAATAAATGAAATACTCCTTCCCTGCTTGCACTTTGTGATATCATTATGAGTTTTTCTTAAAGAGAAAGAGACAAATACAGAAGATCTCCTTGAATGAATATGCACTTAAGGCAGAGAAAAGTGCACTCAATTTTGCAATTAAAATACAAGGTATAGGAATGCTAATGAAAACAGGTGGCACTTTCAAACTGGAACGCAAGCACTACTGAGCTCATTTATATTAGGTAATTATACTTCTCATTAACTCTTCTCCATTGGTGCCAAATTGGTTGTTTGCAGGGAATATGTCTATCTGGAAGCTGTATTTTTCTTTAAATTACCCAATATTAACTTGTTAATCCATCCTACAATTTTGACAGACCTGAAATTATGGTGTTGAAATTGTGTTGGAAAATTTCTTATTCTTCTTTCACAATTCTGTGGGTTTTTTTTAACCTACAACCTATCCTCCCAATGAAGTTTGGCAGAGATATATTCATCCAAAAATTATACTCAAAAGAAAAAAAATATCTAAACTAAGAAATGCCTGTTTTCTAATGCTATGCTAATACAAAGTTCCTTGTTATTCTGGATTAGTCATTCTAAATTACATTTACATTCTCATACTCTAAATTTGTAATGCTTGCTTTTAGGTGTGGTAAAACAATTTACAGACAATAGTACTAAACTCTGAACAGAAATGTGAAAATTGCTAGAAAGAACCTTGAGTCAGAAAGAGATGTATTTTCTTTTTCTTGCTCCCTTCTTTGGAGACTCTCCATGGACCTCTTCACAGAGCTCTATCAATGTTTAGTGGTTAAATGGAATCTTGAGGTTCAGCAAAGCTGTTTTATAAAAACAACAGAAAGGCAGAGATAATGCTTTCAAGCTGTGCTTCCAGCTTTCCCAAAAGCACGTGACTGAGAAAGAAGATGCTTGACTAGATGGACCTTTGGTCTGACTCTGCCAAGTTCTTTTATATGATTCCATTCCCAGTTCTCAGATGTTTGATCATTTTGAAAAATGCTTTTGGCACAACAACCTATCAGTGGTACAGGTAAGAACAATTACAGAGTAGAAAGTTTGCTCTGAGCCTTCTTGTTCTTCCAGAAGATTGAAGTGCAATGTTGCAGTGAAATATATGCCTGTTGTTAACAACAGCACAGTTTGTGCTATTTTTTCTTTTCATTTCCAGTGAGGTAGCAAGCAACATAGATGATGAGGTGAACTGACTCACAGGGAATATGTTCATTCTGATAAAAAATTAACTTCATTTTTAATTCTGCGGAAAGAACAGTTTTTATTTAAAGAATAAAAATTTACTTTCTAAATAATAAGTAGGAGAAAATTAACACATGATGCCCAAGCTTATATCTAAATAAGGCCAACTGTGTCAAAATTATTAAGTTTTTGCTCCTGAAAATATATGTTTTCAAACTGCAACCAAGACTAAATACTATATTTCCCTTTATATTTTTATTCTGATCTAATAGACCTTAGCAGGAAACATCAGAGTAAAACATTAAAATAAAATTAATAAAATAAAAATAATAAAATAAATTTAAATTAAATTAAATTAATGCCTAACAATATGACAAGAAATTATAAGAAGCAAAATAATGCTTAAATACCTTTATTTTAACTTATTTTCTAAATGCAAAGAAGCTTCGTGACTTTTGTACTTTCATGAACTCAGAGATTATTCCAGTGAATGGGGACCCTTAATGAGAATGTCTATCATTGATTTGTCTGTCTGTCTATCTGTCTATCTGTTTATCTATCTATCTATCTATCTATCTATCTATCTATCTATCTATCTATCTATCTATCTATCTATCTATCTACCTATCAAAGCAAAATACCACTCATACATCATCACAAAATCTCCAGAACCATAAAGCCAACAAACTTGAAATTGGGCCCGTTTGTTCCTCTTGGCTTCAAGGTGCTCACTAAGAAAGGATTTTTTGAAATGACCATCCGAGCGTTAGTATTTCATATATTATTACTAACATGCTCTGGGTGGGATTCAAACAATTTTACTACCGGTTCTGTGGGCGGGCATGTCAGGGGAAGGATACTGTAAAATCTCAGAGGTGGCATTTGCTGGTTCTTCAAACTACTCAAAATGTCTGCTTCCAGTTCTCCAGAACTGGTCAGAACCTGCTGAATACCACCTCTGGCTAAGGAGTTTGACTGCCCTCCCCCCCACCTGAAAAGAAATCTGTTCCAAATGCAAAACACAAGCAGAGGAGAGGAGTTTCAGTTTCATTTTTAGATTCACAGCACCAAGCAGTTTTCGTACAGAACAGTTGAGTTCAGCCACATCCAGGTTCCTTGCTTTTCTCCTTCTTGCTCAGACAGCAAATACTGCTTCAGTTTCCAAACAGCCCTCAACTGTCTCATATACTGACAGGACACTAGCCAGATGTATACCTATGGATGCTGGTAGGCATAGGCACAAATTTTCCCTTTATTTTCCTCCCCAAAAATTAAGCCTGATCACATAGTTTCGTAGCGAAGCACGGGTAAAGAGCTAGCATTATATAAATCTTAGAAAATGGAAGATCATCAACAGGTTCTTTCTAAATGTCCTGACTAAATAAAAGCATTCTATCCTATCCAAGGAAACAGAATAACTTTAAAGTAAAGAAATCATAATTTAAAGCATAACCACCCAAGTGGATATTGCATAACCCAATCTATCCACCTATCCTACCCAACCTATCCACGACAAATCTATAAAGAAAAATAATTTTGTTTCCATTTCAAATTAAACCATAATGAGGTGGGATTAACTCAGATTATAGTCTGAATGTTCACAGCTCATATGATTGGTGCAGAACTTCACATGGAAGTTTCCTTTAGATTTTACAAGATAATACAGGTCATCCTCAACTTATAACAGTTCATTTAATGACCATTCAAGTTACAATGGCACTGAAAAACGTGACATGACAATTTTTCACACTTACAACCATTGCAGCAACTCCATGGTCACGTGATCAAAATTCAGATGCTTGGCAACTGCCTATATTCTGTTGTGAACTTCTCACAAGCAAAGGAAAGCTGGATTCACTTAACAACTGTGTTGCTAAATTAACAGCTACACCGATTCACTTAATAACTGTGGAAAGAAAAGTCATAAAATGGAGCAAAACTCACTTGACTATTGTTTCACTTAGTAACAGAAACTTTGGGCTCAGTTGTGGCCCTCAGGTAAGGACTACCTAAAATAAAGAAAAAGTACAGAAAAAAATTAAAATAGTTTTCACTGAAGTAATGAAAAAACAATTGCCCACTTCGAGTTAGTATAATAATTATTTAAGTCAGCTTTGACCCTATTAAAATTGTTGATTTAATTTGGATTGTCAAATTATTTCATTTTGAACAATGTATTCAATTCAGAAAACTGATTAATTTCAAAAGCAGATTAAATTCAAATTGAATTAAAGCAAACTGATTTAATTTAAAAATAATTTCAAACTATCAATAAATTATTATTACAGACTGAAATTTTATAATCCTAATTATTAGTACTCACATATGTTTAACATGTAAATTTGTTAAAAACTGAATAAATCATGGTCGTAAAAGGTAAATACTTATCTGAAACAAGTGTGTGACTATATTCACAGAGGTACAATTACATATCGCAAATATACAGATATATATTTTAAATATTGCAGGCTACTTGCCAGTCCAATTATCAAACAGTGTCTGAGTTTGAATATGTACACTTTTCAACCCTTTTCCTCTGAGACAATGCTATTCCTTTAAAAGACAAAGCCACAGCTCCTAGAAAAAAGACCAAGAATTCATTGTAAACCAGCTGAAGAAAAATAACAACTGTGATAAATAGCAAATTACTCCCAAGGACTTAAGGGAGATCCAGGGAAAAGAAATAAAGGACTTTGACACAAAATTTAAGTTATCTCGAAGAAACAGTTGATACTATTAGTCAGAAGGTACCTTAAGTATTATATTCTTTGACTGTATTTATTGATATGTTTTACTGTCTCTTGTTTCTGTTACTCTGCACAAGGATAGCATTCCGTATAATTTCAAACTGTTTTCTTGTTTGCCATTTTCTTGTGAGTTGAAATTTACAGTAATCAGAGAATTAGTTATTTTTTTCCCTCGCTTATTAATGATAACAGGATATCATCTTCTTGTGTCTGCTGAGAATGCTGCATATATTTCTGAAATTGGATATTATGTAACATGTACAATGTGTATTTTTTTTAAAAAAAAGTTTTACTTATTATTTGGAGATAGGGAGATAGGGAGAAAACAAAGCTGACAACTGTACGTACATCATTTTGTATTATAGGCCACAAGGTTGTGTTTATTATTTAATATAATATTCAACTTTTAAAAAAACATTAAAATGTACATAGTAATACCCGTAATTTCCTTTATTAAAGGCATATAGACTTTTGTTTGCATATAATGATGCTAATGATGTGGTATAAAATAATTTAATTAGAAAAAACAGTAAAAACTAGGAAGAAATGCAAAATTTTGTTCATAAATCAAACACCTCCAAAAACACATCAAATTGATTGAAAATCCTGTGGACAATATTTAGTCATGCCCAATGTTTCGCAATTCTACAGGCAATATTTTCTGATCTTGCATTATTTCTTTGAGTTTTTCTGTGCTGTAGATGGTGTCATCTTTGATGGTATCCAGCCACTGTGTTCTTTAATGGCCTGGTTCCGTTTTACTGCTAACTCCGCCAAACATAATTGCTTTCTCCAGTGAATTCCCCAAAATGGCCAAAGTGAGATCCAGTTTCACAATTTTGCCTTTTAGTGACATATTTAATGTTATGCACTTCAATACTTTTTTGTTAGTCACCTTTGCTGTCCAAGGAATATGCAGGAACCTTCTCTAGCACCACAGCTCAAATGAGTCAATTTTCTTACTGTCTTGTTTTTTTAAGAGTTTGCATAGGTAGCTATGGAAAACAGAATAGGACAGACTAACTACATTTGGTTTCCAGGCTGATGTCCTTGCTTTTTCCATATTTGACTATGTGGCCCAGTGCAATCCAATCTTTTATTTCTAAATTGCTTTGAGCTATATATGATCTTAAGAAAGTGTGGTGTTCCTGCATTCTAGCTCTTCACCATCAATTTTTATTTTGATGTTTCTATTCCTCACAGTGATCATGGCATATTCTTTTTGATATTCAGAAAAAGACCAGACTTCTCACTTTCCTCTTTGACTTTCTTGATCAGATGCTTCCAGGCTTGGTTTCTTAGAGAAGAGTTGTATCATCAGCATATTGAAGATTGTTGATGTTTCTTCCAAATCTTTACTCCAATTTTTGGAGCTTTCTCTGATCATTTTTGCATACAGGTTGAATAAGAAAGAGAAATGCAACCTCGTCACACTTCTTTCTCTATCTTAAGCCATTGTGTCTCCATATGGTGTTCACATGGTGCTTTCTGATTTATGTACACTGATTGCGCCAACCTGACCAGATGTACTGATACTGCCAGGTCTTGTAGGACTCTTCATAGTTTCTCATGATTAATAAAATTGAAGGCTTTTTTGTAGTCAATGAAGCATATGTGAATGATCTTCTGATATTTGAGATTTTTCCATGATCCAGTGCAAATTTTCAATATGGTCATAGGTGCCATGATCCCTTCAGTTTAGCCATCTGGTAATTTCCTTTCAATAGTTGGTGCTAGACATTGTTGCATAATTTTAAGCAGAATCTTGCTGATGTGAGGGATGAAAGCAAGTGTGATAATTGGAGCAATTATTTAAGGTGACTCTTTTTTTGGCAGTGGAATGAACTCTGAGTATTTCAAATCTGTGGCCATATATTGGTTTCCCAAATTTTCTGGCACAGGTCCTAATAACTAAAGGTGGTACAGATTAGCAATTCTGCAAGTAAACATCTAGAGTCTTGTTGTTTGGAAGTTGACTCATCACCCATATAGCTGATTCTATTTCTGCTTCTCTTTCTTTATCATCCTGGGGCTCAGCCCCTTTGCTACTCTTTTGTACATTCTTGCCATCTGCTATTGATGTCTTGTTGGTTGGACAGCTCTTTCTCTTGAAAATCATGTTATCTTTTCCCTTCAACATGAAATGTTAACAAAGTACATATTAATAGTTTATTTTGCAAATTGGGGCTAAATTTGTTCTCATGCTATATACAAATTCTTTTGACAATTTTTGGATGCAAATTCATAATTTTAATTTTAATCCAAGCTATTGGAAATAAATCCAAGAAGAAGATATGTATTGTTGACACCAAGTGACTGCTGTAATCCAAAGACTGATGATTCTTTGGATTTCTGATAAAAATATAACAATAGAATAGTTTCAAACTATATTGGTTAACATGTGAGTTATTAAGTTGCACTTTACAAACATGGTATATTCAATAACCAAAAACAATTTATGTTGTGTTAGCTTCTATTTAAGTTTTAATGGGGGAGGGGACTACTTTTTAAAAAATTTTTGGAAATATTTTTTTGTTCATTACTATTCATAAGTAGACAATTTCAACTTCTAATGACTTCTTCTAAGATAGTTTATTCTTTTAGGAATTTTAGGTACTTCTTTTAGAACATGTAAATTACAAGGTTTTTGACTAAACAAACTATTAAGAAACTTACAGACTCCATCTCCTTGACTATAACTGTTCTTCCCAACAGATTTGGCAGAAAACAGTTGTTGTGAGTCTCATGTATTAGGGAATGACACTTGGTAGATTCTGGGAGACAGGTCTTTTCTGTTGTGGCAGCTGCATTATAGAATCTCAGAAGAATCTGCATTATATACACTAAGAAGTCAAGTGTTCCTTTTAACATTTAGCAAATCCTTTAAGACCTGGCTATGTTATCAGGCCTGAGGATCCCAGATAGCCAAAGAAGTCCTTCAATGGCTTCCTTAGTACAGCTAACATTATGTGTTAACTGTACTACCACATGTGTTAGCTTACTCTCTGAATCTTGTCATATTAAAACTATAATTTCTAACCTAATAGATATAAAGCCTAGAAAATTTTAGGGTATGGCTATCCAAAACCTTTTCCCCACCTAGTTCAGGATTGCACAGCCTCTTGGTCCTCTCTCTGGAATGTGTTGCTTTCTCCCTGGAAAGCCAGGGTGTAATTGCCAAGATTCCCCATCCTATTCCTTTTCTAGATACATATCTAGTTTGTCATCCCCCGCCCAAAGGAATCAGTATTGTATTTTATAGTCTTTTAATGTATTTTTTTCTATTTAAAACAATCAAAATTATGTTTGCAAGTATGAATTACAGAAAATAGTTACAGTAGGCAATTGATATCAATGTATAGTGATATCATAGATGACATCTGTGGGTGTGTAAGAATGTATTTAATAGTATATCAATTTATTGAAAATGATATGAGAAATTAAATGTAGAAATACTTCTTAAAAATATAAATTAACCCTAGAATTAAATTGATCTTTTAAGTTAAAATTAATTTAAGATCTTAAATTATTCTTAAAGTTTCTCCAATAATCAAATGTGCTTTGGGTCATCTCTGTATTTGTTTATGTTGAATCACAGTTTCCTGGAATGATTTATCTATTGCATCGATTTATGTTACTAGAGGAATTATTAACGAAGTTTTCAGAACAGATTTGAGAAGCCCCAATTGCAAATAAAATGATAGTTGCAGCAGTTGGTTTCTACCAGTTCTGTCCACCTTTGTAGAACCAATAGCTGTGAAGAGCAGCAGACGTAGAACCGGTTATATGTCTGCTGATGTTTTTGCTCACCCGTCCACCTGGGCTCTTACCTGACCTTTATTTCCTGCATTTTCAACTTCAACTGCTGTGAGAGGCACAGCTACAGATAAAAAAGCAGGAAAAAAGTACTTTTTCAAAGGCTGCTTCTTGGCATGTAGCGCTGCTCAGCTGTCCAAGCATCAGGTTGATGATGATTTACAGGCATGCACGCAGCATGCAAGGAAGCATATCGTAAATCACCGAACTGGTAGTTAACCCTGTCGGATCCCACCCCTGAACTGTTGTACTATACATATTGGTATAATAACCTTATATCATACTCTTATGTAAAATACAACTATTATACTAACAGCTTCTCTGTTTATATATGTGTGTATACATGTTTCTGCCTATCAGTAAATACTTTCATACTACTGGACTACAAGCTATAAGCCTTCCCTGATCTGGTGCCTCCATATAGCTTTAATGGAGATTATACAATTAAAAGTCCAAGACATTGGAGAGACAAAAAAGTGGAGAAAGTTATGTTCCTGGATATTTGCTTTCTACTGACTCTGATATTTCAGTCTTTAATAAGGCCTTTAATAAGGCTGAAAATGTTGAAAAATCCCTTTCCGTGGTCATAGTAACAATCTAATCATGGATAATATGTGCTGAACTCATACTAATCTATGAAATACAAAGTGGGATTTATTTTCCATCACATTTTGTTCTAATTATAAACATATAACTTAAATAGGATGCTAAAATATTTGGTTAATTTGAACTATTAAGTAAATATTGTTTGAATAGATTTCACAATGCCCTCCAAAAACATGTTCAAACAGAACATGTGTTTTGGTCTTATCTTGTCAAAATTTAAATGCTGCCTTAAAACCACAATATGGAACATAACTCTCCTGGTCATTTTTCTGTCACTTAAAAAAAATAAAGATTTGGGTTTTTGAACACTGAAAACAACAAATTATGTCTAGTTTTCCTTTTCTATTCCCAATGAATTTCTTAACTAAATGGCAAACTTTTAAATCTTCCTTATTTTTCCAATAACAGCATGGCCTTAGGCTGAAGATTGAAAAAGGACACAATAGGCAGTTCCATTTCTTCTGATATAGTAATTGACACTTTGACATTGTTCCTTAGCAGGTTTTGCTATGTCACACTTTCTAGTGCATGTAAGAAAACATGTACACAAACAAACTACATATATCTCATTGTGGATAGATTTTTATTTGAAACAAACATCTGGCAATAACATATCAGAGGTACTTTAAGAGGAAAACAACCTATAACCCATTTTTTGTTTTTTTAGTAGCATTTTTTCCCTTTCTGATTTTCCATTATAGGTAGCTGTTCCTGTAAGAAACTTCCCTGGAACATTTATTTTACTGTAGGAAGCTTCACTTCACTTTACTTGGGGGATGCAGATAACAGGTGTCCATTTTCCTAATTCATGAAGGCTTTATCCTAAAATTTAGGTGCATGGGAGCTATTTTCTCAGTGGCTATGAAGTTCAAACTAAGAATTTAAATGGAAGATCAAAACTTTGGTCCAGTGTTAAATGAAAGGTGATTATATGCTTTATTACTCCTTCTTAATAAACTAATATGCTGCCATCCAAATACATTCCTGAGAGCCCTAAAATATCTAACCAGAAACCATAATCTGTGATTGGTCAGTCCTGAATATAATGAAGGAATTGAAAAACTGACCAAAACACTAGAGGTTCAAAACATCACACTAGATGTTCTTGTTTCTGCTTCTGAAGCCTGCAGAAGACTTGGATTAATGTGAAGTCTATTTTGAATAGATAGTGCTCCCCACTTGGTTACCAATCATCATTCAGACTGCTGGTTTTGACCTTAATAGTTCTAAACAGCTTAATGCTGACTATTTTGAGGATTAATTCTTCTGCTTCAGATCTGCTCAGCTATTTCATAGAAAATGCTCTTTTGAAGATTCCCCCTACTGTGGAAATGTTGTCTGTCAGGTATGCAGGACAGAGTCTTTTCCTTTATAAAGTAGAAAAACTAGGAATGCATTCCACCTGGGTGGATACTTACTTGCCCTCCAAATATTTTTCTTAGATACAAATAATTTCATTCACCAAGCTTTTAATGAATTTATTTGATTTTTATTTTAATATTAATTTCACAAATGTATTTAATTATATTATACCTCTTCCTATGAAAATAGGTACAGTAATACAAAAGACCGTGATAATAAAATGTACATATTAAAACAAAAGTAAAATAAAATCTACCATATAGTTCCTAAATTGCTTTCTTACTGGATCCAAAGAGGAAGACGAACAGATGACAAGGAGCAGGAAAGTGGCTCCATTGACTGTGGAGGAAACTGGGGAAGGGCAAAGTCAGGCTGGGCAGAGCATGGGAGAGGTAGAACAAAGGAGAGGGGCTTCAGAGGAAGACTAAAGCCCACTCCTTCTTTATCCTAGGGCATGCAGGGAAGAACAGAGAAGAGAGCAACGTGGGTTGCATGGCTTACAAGGGAGCCTGGCTTATGTAGTTTGCATGGCTTGCATGGCTTCCCTTCACAAGGCACACCTGGGAATGAGTTTAAAGGAGAGGCAGATGGGTGGGGCAGTTGTCAGGAACAATTGCTGAGTTTATGTAGTGTTGGCTGCTGTTATCATAGTTCCTGGCATCCTCCCAACTGGTTTGATTTACTGCCATGTTGCTTCACTTCTGGAACTCCTTATCTAATCCTGTCAGATATATTACCTTATTTTGACTTGTTGGATTTATAATTTAAAGTCTGTTTACAATGTTTGGATTGGAATATCTGCAGCCAAAGGCTGTTGCATGTTTGTGGGAGAGTTTTTTTCTCTAGACCAGAAGGTAACGGGACATTGGAGGCAAAGTTGGAGCTAATAAAGGGACCCATACTTATTCTCCAGCTGAGTTGCTTTTGTGCCAGGTCCCGGGATACTTCCCAGTAAGTTGTTCCCAGCTGCCTCAAATCTAAGGCAGAAACCAACCCTGATCCTCAATCCGGTTAAAGTTCTACAGAACCTTTCATAGAAAGAAGTCCTCCAATGTTGCCCATGAACTGGGATTAAAATGATGCTTTCCTCCTCCTATCTGATACAAATTTTCCTACTGCTATATTTTGGTGCTCTTTCTTCATTTTGAAACCATACAAAGGAATGTCATGATGCTAAGCTGAAAGCTTGCTATCTGACATCCTATTCCTCTGCTAAGAGACCATGATTGACAAGAGCAGAGCAGGAAGCTCACCATGTATGGACAAGCTACTTGAAGAAACAATCAATCCTTTCCTGTCTTGGCTTTCCAGATCACATGACTAAGTTTCATGTCTTTTTTAAAAAAAGAAGAAGACACAGCAAAACATTCAGGAATACTAAAAGCATGTGTGTGGAGGGAGTTGTAATTTCATTATATTTCATTATTCCTAAATCATTTTGTTTTCTGTGCTTGTAGAAAAGTATAATACAATTAAAACAAATACTAGGTTAAAATGTTGATGGGTAGACACTCACCATAATATTATATAATAATACACACTACATAGCAGTCAATAAAATAATCAATCTAATATGGATAGTGGATAGCATAATGTATAATATCTAAGCACATGCATGACTGAATTATGCTTGCTTCTGATTTATAAAGCATATTGGACTCTAGTAAACATCTCCTCAAAAGTTGAAAGGCTGTATTAAGCATTTTGTTATAAGTGTAATCAGTCTTGTAAACTATTAAAACTTAAACTGCTAAAGCAAAGTAGGATCTTTGTTTAAAAAAAAAAAACAATACATATCCACAGGGTGGGATACAAATTTTTAACAAACGGTTCTGTGGGTGTGGTTTAGTTGATGGGCATGGTTGGTGGTCATGTGACTGGTTGTTCGAGGCTTGGTGGTCATGTTATTGGCTGGGTGTGGCCAACTCAATATCACTCACATCGAGGCACGTATCTCCTCACCTGGCCTCTCATGACTGTGGGGATGCTTCAACAGTCATAAGTGTGAAAAATGGTCATAAGTCACTTTTTTCAGTGCCATTGTAATGGTCACTTTTTTCAGTGCCATTTGAATGGTCACTCCACACAAGCAAAGTACCAGCAAAGGAGAGGAAAAAAACTCCAGAGAAGTTCCTGAGACAGGAAGTCTAGTCCTGCCAAGAATGTAATAAGGGTTAACGGAGAGGCAGTTTCTCTAAGCAACATCAGAATGTTTCCTTCCTGCCTTCCTTACAGGATTAGGCCAGTAATTGTTTCTCACAACTGGTTCTCCAAACTGCTTAGAATTTTAACAACCGGTTCTAGCAAATAGGTGAGAACTGGTCGAATCCCACCTCTGCATATCCAGCCTCATTTAACTTATTTCTTAATATTTGATTTATTATATCAAATCTGACATAAATTCTGTAGAACTCAAAAGCTTTATGATGCCAATCATAGACAGAGCAAAGAGGGCCATATGTTACCAATTATTCCATCAAATGTTGCAATTGTATCTATTCTGCAAAATTCTTCTTATTTGGCCCTCAGCTGGGTAGCCATAATGAACAGAAAACACAAACTGAAAGACCTAATTGCTATAAGAAATAAAGCAACAATAAACTATATAAATCTAAATGTGCTATGGGTTGCTGATTCATAACAGATTCAATTGATTTTTTCCCCTTTATGAAAATTCATTCAATTTGCATATATGGAACTATTGATACAGATAGCAACCTTTCTCAACCTGCTGAAGCTACATTTCCCACATTTTATAGTAAATATGGCCGTTGATTGCTGGTGAATTCCAGTTGTTGTCATTTTGGTATCCTTAGAAAGTACTAAGTTCTATGAAACATGGTAATTGTTATATTTTTTCTCATCAAGAGAAAGATACAGATCATCACCCAATTTGACAAATTTCTCTACTCATGAAAAATGATAAACAAAAATGCATAGGAGGAAAATAGGAGCAAATGAACTAAAGAGCAAGAAAATGGATACAATACCTAGATATGATAAAAGATGGTTTATCCACTGAATGTGAAAGAGTTATCTTTATAAAGCATTATATTAAAAAGGCATAAGGTGGCTTTCTTGAGGGAAAATTAGAAATGTCATTCTTGAACTGATGAAAAAGCACTCATTACATCCAAATCAGCTGCATTCTCATAGCTATCACTACATATGCATGTGCACTGCTTTTATAATTAACTACATAAGCTATTTTTCAGCAATTAAAACATTGGAGGTTATGGACCTCTTCAAGTGTAATCAGCCTCTTGAAGGGATTTTAAACAGCATGCATTGTGTAAACTAGCAACATTCTTTTTCATGCAGTAGACAGTGATGTGCTGACAAAGTTTAAAACTTTTCTTTCCAGTCAGCAAAATATGACAAGTTCTCTCTGTCTCCCTTATTCCTTATACTAACTTTCATATTACTCCAGAAAACTTTTGTTATTACATTTAACAATTCTATAATCATAAATGAAGATGAATAGAATGAATACTAGATGGTCATATCTTTTAAGATAGAGGCAGCAGTACAGCACCAGGTAGGGTAGCAGAAATAGGAACCATGGCATATCCCTATATCTTAGAAATATAGAATGATGTGATATATGAGATTTACACAGGTTCAAAAGAATGACAGTGGTTGATGAATATATATCCTTTTCAAGATTAAAATTTAACAGTAAAATATCCTAGAACTACTGAAGTATGTAGCCTATTCTTAGTGAATGAATGAATGAATGAATGAATGAATGAATGAATGNGGAAGGAAGGAAGGAAGGAAGGAAGGAAGGAAGGAAGGAAGGAAGGAAGGAAGGAAGGAAGGAAGGAAAGAAGGATTCTTTATTGGCCAAGTGTGATTAGACACACAAGGAATTTGTCTTGGTGCATATGTTCTCAGTGTACATAAAAAGAAAAGATACATTCATCTGGCTGGGCAAGAAACCACGCATTAAACTAAAAATGATGCAGGACAGTAAAAGCAGAGGTGGTTTTGAGCGACCAGAATGGAAATTATTTTGTCAGGCACCGATATTAAATTGGGTTAAGGACTGGGTTAAATTAAGAGAAAAAAAGAATACTAACAATAGAATGTCATGACCTCCAGGAAGGTTGACATGCATATCTGTGGGAGAAAAGGTAAAACATATGCCTACTTTAATAGGCATTTAATAAGAGATTCATTATTACAAACATGGAGGAAAATCAAGAATAAGCATTATATGAAAATAGCACGTTGGCTGTCAACCATGGAGGCCATGATACACCCAAACGTATTGGATTTAGGGAAAATGATAAATTATAGTGATTTATGAGATGCCCAAGGAAAATTAAAATCAAATCAAGAATTAAAAGAACAAGGAATTACAACTGATTGTGGTCATATCTTCAAATTCAAAATACCCTGTTTCTCCAACAATACCGCCTCCCCCAATAGGAAGTCCCAGTATATTTTATAGGCGTGAAATGAAATTAAGCCCCTCCCCCCAAATTAAGGCCTATATTAAAACATGCAAAAGGGGGGGAATGCTGGGGGGGCTTGCCGTTAGGAACTACTTTTGTTGCACACCTGGATATAGTGCTGCCTGCATTGACCCCAATACGATAGTGCTGCCCACCTGCCCAAAGATGCAAGGGGGGAGAATTAAGTCAACCCCGAAAAGACGACCTAGCCATTTTTTCGGAGCTCAAAAAAAAATAAGACCCAGCCTTATTATATGAGAAACACAGTAGATACAAAACAGACTCAGAAAAATTTGAATTTGATATGGGGCAAAATTAATTGGACAAAATTCTACTTGGACCTGAATAAAAATTTATATCCAAAGCACATAGATATCTGTTGGATTTTAAGATGGATGAGGAAATGGTTAAAAATACTATGATAACATGGGTGCAGAATTTCAGTTGTAATATAAATTTAGAAGAATGGGAAAAACTACAAAACATAAATTATAAATTAACAACAGCCTCAACATGTAAAGAAAATTTATACAAAATATTTTACCAATGGCATTTATCAGTAAGATTGGCTAAGATATACCCAAATACCAGCCCAAAATGTTGGAAATGTCAACAAGTTGACGGTACCTTTTATCACAAGTGGTGGCCCCAAGGACTTATGGCCAGGACCTACTGGACCAAAGTCAAAGACTGGATACAAGAAATTACCGGACATCAAATTGAATTCAAGCCAGAACTCTACTTATTGGGGATAATCAAAAATCAATTTCTGAAAAAGATAAAATATATAATGTTGCACATTTTAACAGTGGCCAGAATAGCTTATGCACATGTGTGGAAAGAGCATAAAGTTCCAGTAGAAGAGTTAGTCTTACAAAAAATAGCAGATTGAGCAGAAATGGATATGCTCACACTAAAAATGAAGGAAAAAGAAGAATCTGATTATTACTCAATTTGGCATAGATGGTACGAGTGGTTAGAAAAGGGAAATAAGAATTGAAAAAAGGGAATTACACAGGAAAATTCCTAAGAGAGAGTGATACATAGATATGTAGATATGTAAAATAGACAAAGTTCGATAATAATAAATATAAGCAAAGATAATAACTATTAGTAATATGTACAAACAGATGATAGAAATATAAGACAATATATGTTGATGCAAAATGCTATTGAAAATGTAATTATGATTTGTACTGGTGGAAAATAATAATCATTAAAAAAAGAAAAAAGATACATTCCTCAAGAATCATAAGGTACAACACTTAGTGATAGTCATAGGGTACAAATAAACAATCAAATCATACTAGGAAACAGTCAATATAAATTCTAAGGATACAAGTGACAAAGTTACAATCATACAGTCACAAGTGGGAGGGGATGATGAGATAAGAGTGATGAGAAGATGGGATGATGAGATAGGAGTGATGATAGGAGTGATGAGAAGATTAATAGTAGTAGTAATGCAGACTAAGTAAATAGTTGGACAGTGTTGAGGGAATTATTTGTTTAGCAGAGTGATGGTGTTCAGGAAAAACTGTCCTTGTGTCTAGTTGTTCCGGTGTGCAGTGCTTTATAGCATCGTTTTGTGGGTAGGAATTGAAACAATTTACGTCCAGGATGTGAGTGGTCTGTAAATATTTTCACAGCCCTCTTTTTGACTCATGCTGTATATAGGTCCTTGATGGAAGGCAGCTTGGTAGCAATTGTTTTTTTGCATTTCTAATTACTCTCTGAAGTCTGTGTCTGTCTTGTTGGGTTGCAGAACCAAACCAGACAGTTATAGAGGTACAGATGACAGACTCAATAATTTCTCTTTAGAACTGTATCAGCAGCTCCTTGAGCAGTTTGAGCTTTCTGAGTTGTTTAATTACCTCAAGAAGTTTTTATTCCAAATCTTATCATAGCCTCATATTTACTTTGTAGTCTGGTCTGCATTTGAAAATGTGAACTGGAGATTATTATTATTATAATGAACTAGAGATTCGCATTTGATAATGTGAACTGGAGATTATTATTATTGGAACAGATGGGCTTTGCCAGAAAATTTATTCAAGCAATACAAGCCATATATTATAAGTAA
>BHFT01030372.1:0-34509 GCA_004320025.1 Laticauda laticaudata | reverse complement strand
TTCCTGTAGTGGTGCCCAGAAACAATTTTCAATGAAAAATAACTTTTGTTGTATAAAAGTACAACAGAAGAGAAATTTTATAAAGTCAAGAATTTTAGCCAATTCTGATGTCTTAGTGCCTCTGTATGCTGATGTCATCCAGGCTAAATTAAAATAAAATATCCCAAAGCAAATATGGCACTTCTAAACCATGATTTTCAGATGTCAGAGTTCCCCACCAAGTTAGATTTTTGATTGCTGAAAGATATTTTGCCAGCCCAATCATTTAATTAGTTGTAAAGAGATTGCTACTGGTCCCTTTACCTCATCCCTGGAGGCAGAGTCAATCTCCGCTGCCAGTGACTGGGCTTTTGTCTGCGTTGCGAAAAGATTCTTAGCTTCATAAAGGCTGAGGCTAAGGATTTGTCCATTGAGGTCATCATTCTGGTCATGGAGTTTTTGATTCTCCTGTTGAGAGAGGAAGGAAAGAATTAAGTAATTAAGGCACCTGATTAGAGCGAGTTCTAATCCTGTCTGAAGCACAAAGCTAGTTGGGTAATCTTCGGCCAGTTTCTCTCTGGGTCTACGACAACTCACCCCAGCCAACTTGCCATGACTAATTCGCCACGGCAAACTCATCGCGGGACAAGAGTTACACTAATATCAAAGAAATAGTGGAATAGAAACATTAAGGAAAGGGTGCCAAAGGAGACAAAAAATGAAATGTGAATGACAAAAATTAAAATATTTAAAAAAAAAATGATTTTAAATAATTGAATTGTTCAATTGTCCAGTAGTGAGTAGGAGCTAGTGAGCTGGCCATGATAAATTGGCCATGGCGAGTTGTCCCATTCTGCCTTAAGAAGCAGGCAAGCACAAATCACTTCTAAAATCTTGCCAAGAAAGCTGAAGGACCCTGTCCAGGCAATCACCAGGACTGGAAGACTGACTTGAAGGAATTTGCACAGATGCGCACATCGACGTGGGATTCAGCTGGTGTAATAATCGGTTTGGTGAGCGTGCGCTTTGCTTTTGCTATTTGTAATTCCAGACCATCAAAAGCTTAGGGGGAGTTGAGGAATCTTTTGGGCTTCCTACTGCTTAGCTGCTTTGGAGAGAGAAGGCTCGTGTTACTTCTTCCTCCTTCAGCCCCCGCTGTACCTCACCTGTTTTAAACGTTTAATTTCATGTTCCATTTCCACTTCTCTCGTCTTGGCGTTGAATTCACTCAAGCTGGAAGAGCTTCTTCCTCGGCCGGGACGCTCACAATCAAGCTTGTACAGCTGAAGGTGTTCCAGCTCCTTTCTCAGATCCTCAATGAGCTGCAGAAAAAGGCAGGACACAATGAACCATTGTGGCTAGGAGGACATCAGGATAATCTGGGGTACAAAACCAATTCTGTCCCTCTGATTAATGTAGGGACATGAAGAGTCTTAGGGGTGTTCTCGGCTTCAGTGCTCACCTTTTGTTGAGATACAGGTAGTCCTCAACTTACAACAGTTCATTTAGTGACCATTCAAAGTTACAACAGCACTTAAAAAACTGATTTGACCGTTGTTCACACTTATAACCACTTACAACCATTGTAGCATCCCCATGGTCACATGATCAGAATTTGGATGTTTGACAACTGGGTCATATTTATGCAGTGTCCCGGGGTCTAGTGACCTTCTGTGACAAGCAAATTCAATCAGGAAGCCAGATTCACTTAACAACTGTGTTACTAACTTAGCTGCAGTGATTCACTTAAGAACTGTGGCAAGAAAGGTCGTAAAACAGGGCAAAACTCATTTAACTATCTCACTTAGCAACAGAAATTTGGGATTCAATTGTGGTTGTAAGTCGAGGACTACCTGTACTAGTTATGACGGTACCTGAACAAACATTGCAATGGTTGTTCCTATGCTGGCAACCTGTTCAGGCTGTTGAAATGACCTGTGTCATGCTCTTGTTGGAATCTGATTCCAAGGGGGAGGTTGAGCAGCTGATAGGGAGTGGCAGTGTGGCTCCAGAGGCTGTGGAAGAAACTGGGGAAGAGCACAGTCTAGCTGGGCCTTCAGAAGAAGAACCAGGGCCATCTCCTCTTCATCCAAATGGACTCACAACTGGCTGTCAAACTGTACTCAACGAGTAGTCCTTAATGGATCTAAGTCTATACGGAGGGAAGTAAGCAGTGGGGTGCCACAAGGTTCCGTCTTAGGCCCAGGACTCTTCAATATCTTCATTAATGACTTATGCAGGGGAATAGAAGGGGAACTTAACAAATTTGCCATTAGAGCGTAAGCTGGCAGGAAGAAGCTAACACCCAAGAAATAGGCTCAAGATCCAGATGGATCTTGACAGACTAGAAAAGGCCATATCTAACAAAATAAAATTCAAGTGAAGAAAAAGTAGAACAGTCCTACAACTTAGCAAGAAAAAACAAAAGTACCATAAGAACTGCGTGAAAGCCAGGCTCCAATAGCATAACGTGAGAGGGATCTTGGAGTCTTAGTGACAACCAGCTAAATATAGCCAGCAAGTGTGCAAGCAGCAGTCAAAAAAGCTCATCAATCCCTAAATGTAGTTAACATAGCGATACAATCAAATGATCAGGGAGGACTAAATACCACTCTATAATACCTTAATAAGATCACACTGAAGTAACTGCATCCAGTTGTTCACCACATTACAAAATAAGAAGTTGAAGACACAGAAAAGAACAGAGAAAAGCAAACTGTTGAGACACTAGAAAAAGTACAGAGAAGAGCAACCAGGATGATGAGGGGACTGGAGACTAAAACATACGAAGAACAGTTACAGGAACTGGGCTTGGCTAGTCCAGTAAAGAGAAGGACCAGGGGAGACATGATAGAAGTCTTCCAATATTTGAGGGGCTGCCACAGAGAGGAAGGACTCAGTCTATTTTCTAAAGTGCCTGTAGGCCAGACAAGGAATAATGGATGGAAACTGAACAAGGAGAGATTTAACGACAGTGAAAACAATCAACCAATGGAACAGCTTGCCCTCAGAATTTGTGGGAACGCCATCACTTGAGACTTTCAATGAGAGATTGGACTGCTATTTGTCAGAAATGGTGTAGGGTCTCCCACTTGGGCGGAGGGTTGGACTGTTATCTGTTATCCTAGGACACACAGGGAGGAACAGAGAAGGGAACAACTTGAGTTACGTGGTTTATGGGGGAGGGAAGGGCCCTGACTCCCTTCATTAGCTGCAGCTGAGAAAACAGGATTTAAAAGGGGCATTTGCGCACAGCACCTTGCTAGAAGCGTGAATTATTTTTGTTTGTCAAGTCTTATCTGGGTTCCTGAGTCCTCCCATCTGTGTGCGTGTCATTTTCTGTTGATGTCTGCAATTCCTTATTCTGCCCTGTCTCGTTAATTGCCGCAGCATGATTTGTATTGGTTTTTATTTATAATCTATATGTACATTGGGTCCAGACTGAATTTCTTCCCTTTAAAAAACTGTTCCTGGGAGAGTTTTTTTCTCCAGCTGATGATAACTGGACATTGGGGGCCAAATTGGAGGTATTAAAGGGACTTTACCTACTTTTGTGACTTTGTTGCTTTTGTGCCACACCCCGAGTCATCACAATTTGGAAAATTCAGTTAGTTTAAAACAGGGCACAGCTAGCTTGCTTACAGAGACTAGTTCAGTACTACCATGGAAGTAGCTGTCAGTCTACTTCCAGCCCTTCTGTAATCTATTCCTATTAACCTTTAAACCCCTAACTGACTTATTGAAGTAGATGTTCTGGCTTTAAATCATTTAGAGGTTTATAGGTTAACATAATCCAGGTTATCTATCTGGAGCCTGGATTTTCTCCTGAGGCCTTTTTTCAGCTTCCTATGTTCAACGAGGCAAGATGAGTGGCAATCGGTGTTGGAGTTTGCATTATGCAGTTTGCATAGTGGAGTTTGCTTTAAGAATCTTTACTGTACAGGTTTTACACCTTGAATGTTTTATGGCTATTTTGTTTTTATTGTATGTTCCATTTATTGCCATTGATTTTGCTGCTTCTGATTTTTATCTTATCTCTTGTATTGTTCTCTACACAAGATTTCCTATTTTTATATTGCTTCAGGCAGCTTCTACACAGTCTTAGTTTGTATTCTTTTTCATCTGCTCTTTTATAGAGGTTGATTTGGTGTATGTTTTAAACAATGGTACATCATTCAGAGGGCATCTGCTATTGGACAGTATTAGAAATATTGCCTAATTTTTTTCATTACAGGAAAAGACATTATAAGACAAGAGAAGTAAAATAGTCACAAAAATCAAGGCTGGAAAAAAAAAATCTCAAGGACAGTATTTTACAGGTCTTTTTCTACGCCTAAAGGCTGTCTTTAGAAATGTCATAACAGAGTGCATACAAGGAACAATTTCAATCAATTTCAATTTCAGTCAGTTCAAGTTTCAACTTTGCAGATTTATCACCATGAAACCACCATGGCATCTCTGGGAATAATCACTATAGCACATCTAAAAGGTTTTTAGGAATGCATTTTTGAAAACAGTTGCTAGCCAGCCATTATTCCTAACAACCCCTGCTTCAGTGACACAAGGCAAACCACCAAGCAGTTTTTGAAACCACATTTTGTTTTTATTTTGAAAACACGATTTTGTTTAATCTCGGTATAAAATATCAGCATCAAGAAAGGACATGGAAGACATACTAGTTGTGTGCCACCAAAATTGTTACCAACCTCCTGAGTGGCTTCTCTCTCCTTGTTAAATTCCAGCCGGTTCTGCCTCAATTTGTCCATCATCCTTTTGTACAAATCCATTTCATCCTTCAACCTCAGACTGGTATCTTCTAATCTGTCAGACATTCGCTGCTTCTCCTGGTGAATGTGAAAAGAAGGTTACAAACTGCCAGCCATTCTAATGGTAGTTTTCAGGATATAGGAAACTATCATTTCAGGGACTTGATGGAAGAAATTTGCATAGGCATGTAGAAAACCATCATGGTAGGTTAGAATCTTTCAGGAAAATAGGCTATTTTTTTTCAAAAAAAAATTCTGGGTATGTTCAATGTTTGATACTTTATGAAGAGAAACATGATTAAGCCATGCAATCGGTTGCTCAGCCCTCATGTTATCACTTCAGTTCATGGAATAAGTTAGTTTTGGATCTGCAGAACAAGACAGACAATGGTTGGCTGTTTTCTAAATTGCCTTCTATATTGCCTTTTGTTTTTTAAACTGTATACCTCTTTCTCTTTGAAGATCTTGCCAGCTCTGTCCAACCATAACTTTTTTACTGTTCCCCTTGTTTTTTCATGTTTTGCAATTTCATCATTCCCTCAAACTACCTGAACATACTATTTACTTTTTTTCCTTATTTATTCATTCTATGTTCATTCTTGATACTACCTCTTCTAGTTTTACCACACATTCTTCTTAAGTCATTCCCAGTGCAATCAATTCTCAATTCCGTACAAGGCGAACATAAATGTTTTTACATGTAACCATTTTGGCTTCCTTTGACTGACCGACAGTCATCCCTTGCAAGAAAGACCATATACTAACTCTTTATGTAAATGTAACTCTTAAACTCTCAATTGATGTTTCCCAAATTCTGTAAGAAATGCCAAACTGTTCCTAATTAGTTCTGAGCCAGGAATCTGGGATCCATGTTTCCATCCTGCCAATCTATGTGTCAGTTGCAGCCAATTCTAACAATTGAAAAGACAAAAGATAACAATAGTATATCGAAGGGCTGCTTCCTCAAAGTATTTCTGATAACCTACTTGTCTCCTATGATTGCTTCTACTCAGAAATCCCTTTCCTGGTTTTCTGGTCAAACATGTTGACTCCACTGGCATCAGTCCTGCTCAGGTAGCATCATTTAAAAAAAAAAAACCATGCAAGATTGAAAGCATTTTAAAAGCCCAGAACCCTACTAAACAACTCTGCCTCATTTTATTATTCTTGTCTTGCCCTATCAATGTAGAAGGACTAAAGGCCAAGATTTTTATACTGGTTTGTATACGTTTTGCTTCCATAGCCTGATCACAGCAGTACTGCTGCAATGGAATGCTATGTCTTGACCTACAAACCAGTCCACCCAGATAATTAAAAATCAAGCAGGCGAGGCTGAGACTACAGGCTGGCTTAGAATAGGGGGATATATTAGCAAACATGTGCAAACTCTGTTACCTCGTCCAGTTTCTCAGTTTGTGATTTCAGTCGTAGGACAGTCGTTTTGAGCTCACAGTTTTCCTCTTCCAGTTGCTGAACCCTGAAGGTTAAGGCAGAAGTTTGGTAATTGAATATCTAGGGGAAAAAAGCTGTTTATCTGTTCTGCTAGGATATAGCTCAGTTTGATTCACCATAAGAAAAGACAATGGTAAAAGCAACCATATATCAATTCTTGAAAGTCCTCAAGTTTCTTAATAACTGGGGAATTTTTGAAAATGTAATTTTATCATATTCTTAAGATGCATCAAATAATTGAAGAAATCAATCTTCTTAAGGGTGTAGTTCATACTCCATTTCCATTGCTTGGGTATGCATTCCCAGCCATCCCCAGAAATATGAATACCCAGAAAAAATGAACATGTGATGATACACATGTAGCAAACTGAAAAACCCAATGAGAGGCTGTATAGTTTACGATTATTCAGATGGATAGCATCGGATATAGTTTAGGATTAATAAAATGGGCAGCATTGATTGTGAGATGGGAAACATATAAATTTAATACATAAAGAAAAATTAAGGGGTCCGGAGTTTCTACTCTTCATTCAGCCATAAATCTAAAAGCAGTCACTCTTATCTCTGCCTAATCTGGAGTAAAACAAAAAATCACCCAATTGATGTTACGAATAGGGATGGCTATCATTATGTGTAGGATGCTTCTCTATTCCCTGTAGTCATATTTATATTTAATTATTTAAATAGTTTTTTAGACTTGATTGTTTTATTGTGTACTGCACAGAATCACCCTTGTGAAGATGAGTGGCTATGTAAATTTGATAAATAATTGCTCTGAGTATCTGGAAAGGAGTGGGCTTCTTAGCCACAGCATGGTGTAAAAGGAGAAACCATGGCAAGTGTGCATGTCATGGAACCACTCTTAATCTGAAATAGAGGGAGGGTGGGAATCAAGAAGCATTCTGGCCACTTTGAGACAAAGCCAAAGGTAGTTTAAAACAATAGTGGGCTGTTACCGTGTGTTTAGCAGCTCAATCTCCGTGCTCTTCTCCTTCTCATATTTGCTGTAGGCTTCTCTGTGCCTCTTGATCTCTTCTTCCAAGGTCTGCTGAGCTGAAGTCTCCTGGTCTTTCAGCAGTTCTTCCAACTCATGCACTCTGGTGTAATTAAGCCACATAGATTTCATTCAGTTTGGTAGCAGCATATCAGAATTACTTTAGCTATCCACTGGATTTAACATTTCCTACGAAGGTGGTTTTCTTCTTTATATGGCTTTCTCCAATTTCCTGCCACAGATGCAGCCCCTTGCTGAGCATTCATGATACTCTGTTTACTAACATTTCTGCAAATAATAGGTCCTCCCATTCCCAAGCCTCTGAAACAACAGTCCAAAAACATTTAGTTCTCTCTCTTCTGATGACATCATTACATCACTTGAGACCTCTTGCAAAGACCTAGAAGGCCCCCAAACTCTAAATTGCCCCACTCCCTCAATGGAAAACACTGACCTGATATGATGTTTTGACATGTTAAACTACCAAATACATCTAGAAAATATCCTTCTCTTTCTTGCATGGAAAAAATAAAAATAAAACATGGCTTCTTTTGTCCACCATAATGCATGTTCACTAGCCTTTCTCTCTTGAGAGCACCTTCTCTGTTAATCCAGAGGACCAAAGAAAAACATTACTAAAGGAGACTTTCTCTCTAGTTTATAGGCAGTCCTTGATTTACAACAATTCGTTTAGTAACCGTTCAAAATTACAACGGCATTGAACAAGTGACTTATGGCTGTTTTTCACACTTATGACTGTTGCAGCATCTTCACGGTCACATAATCAAAATTCAGGCACTTGGCAACTGATCCATATTTATGACCGTTGCAGGGTCCAAGGGTCTTGTGATCCCCTTTTGCAACCTTCTGCAAGCAAAGTCAATGGGGAAGCCAGATTCACTTAATATCCACGTTACTAACTTAACTGCAGTGATTCACTGCGACTTAACTGTGGCAAATAAAGTCTTAAAGTGGGGCAAAATTCAGTTAGCTGTCTCATTTAACATCAGACATTTTGGGCTCAACTGTAGTTGTACATCAAAGACTACCTGTATAACGTTGCCCCGTTTTCAAGCACTTGTGATTCAAGTCAGAAACTTTTTCATTTTCAAAAGTAGATGGGAAATAAGTTAAAACTGGAGAATTCTAATGAAAGCTCCCAGTTTCTGCAAACTGGCAAAAGGCCAAGTGTGGGTAGCAGATTAAATTACCTGTGAACTAGCTGTGTATTCTCCTGCTTCAATTTGCTCTTCATGTCCCCGTTTGTTACAGTATCATTTTCCAGCTCTGTCACTTTTTTTTCTAAGTAAGTCACCTACAAAAAAAAATAGGATGTGAGCTGGTTAAGCCCCTAGGAAATTAAGGAGAGGAGAATGGTCAAAATGAGTCTCATCCATTCCTTTAGTATCAGACTATCTTTCTAGACAAACTTTGCATAATTCTTGCATTCTTCCATCTTTGAACTAATTAAATCACTTATCAGTTTTCATACAAATTAAGCCTAGATTATACAAGTAGAGACTTCCCAGACTTCCTCACCAGATAATTCAATGATTCAAATATGTGCTTGCAACTACAACTCACAGAGTTTTTGTATTGATCTACATCAGTGATAGCAATCCTTGGTGTGTCAAAAATCTGGAAAATGCCTTCATTCTTTCTCTTTTGTATAACCAATTCCTCAGTGTTGTTTTTGTCTTAAGTGGGATGCAGAACAGCTTACCTTTTCAGTGATATCATTGTCACACGAATCTATGCTGTCTCTGAATAGATCCTCTGTGCTTCCATTACTACTGCTAAAGTTGCTGTTGTGAAAAAGCTGCCTGTAAAGAAAAGATTAAAGACTCTTTGGAAAACACCTGTTGCAAAAAGGATTCCAGAACATGATTTCATTGGGATTTCTGCATTTAGAAGGATAAGGTGGTCTGAATGGTCTCAACTCTATAATTCAGGAGGAGGGGGGAAGCTTCCAGTGTTGACAAACAACTGAAAATGTCACTAGCATCCAGTGCAAATATTTAATATTATGTAATTCTAAAATGATTTTTTAAAATAAGGGCAGGGACGTGAACTTGCAGAGAGTGAATGGCCCAAGGTGACCCAGCTGGCTTTCATGCCTAAGGCGAGACCTGAACTCATAGCCTCCCACTCTAGCCTGGTGCCTTAAGCATTAGACCAAGTTGGCTGTCCTGAGAGTAGGGTGCAGGGCCCTCCTCACTGCATTCTGCCCACTTTGTACAGTGCTGAGTCCTTTATTTTTACAAAGGAAGGAAAGAAAACCTTAGCAAATGCAAAATCATAATTGAATCACAGCTGTCCTGTGTAACAATCTTAATTGCTTATCTACTCACTGAGGATTTTTTTCTCCCTCAAGGAGAAGATTCTTCCCTCCCCCCCCCACCACCACCACTTCCCAGGCAACATCTCATAGAACAGAGGTCATGCCCAGTCCATGGACCGGCACTGGGCTGCAGCATGTCAGCAACCGGTCTGCGCAAATAAGCAAAGCCCAATCTGCAGGAAGTAGGCAGCATGCAAAACCACACCCATCCGGTCCACAGAAAACCCTCTCTCCTTGGAACCTGTCCCAGGTACCCAAAAAGTTGAGGGCCACTGTCATAAAACACAAAAAATTAAATTTGCTTAGCTTCTGCCATTTTAGTTCTGATATGGATGAAGTACCTTGAGACAGAAAAATGTTGCCCTTTACTACAAGTCAAAAAGTGCCCTGATACAATTGAATTTAGACATTATTCAAACCATGTGGCTCTTCCTTCCCCATGGAATTGTCTAAATGTGCTTGCAGCTGTAAATGGTTAGATTTGATAATAATCTACCATGTCTCTTACCTGCCAAAAGCTGTACTAGAGATCTTTCTGTTGGGGCTGGAATAAAAAAGATAGATGCAAGATATTTTAATTGCAATAAATGTTCCCATTCCAATAATCTTGGAATACAGCTGGTCATTAAAACATAATAAAACTACAACCTCAAACCTTTGTATTAAGACAGCAAGCCCACAGAATTCAGGTAGGCTCCTGAATCCGGTATGGAGGCCTGTACCACAGTTATCTGCTCACAATTAGACCCTTTTTACACCAGGCGGGGGTAAGCAGCATTTAAAAGATTGAGAGTTATCACTCAGCTTCCAGACCTTATGAAAGGACAAAGAAGGCCACTTAATGATGCTTTAATCATCGTCAAAATCATTTAATCATCATCAGAAGTGATGTCACCAACCCCTTTTTGGTTCAGTTTTTTTTTATTTTGGAGGAGATAAAAATGGGGTAGCAATCTTGAAATCGCTTAAAACCTTTTAAAATGCCCCCAAAATGCAGCACAATACTGGGAGTAGGTCCCAATTGGCATATTGTGGGGAGCTGCACCATGTTCAGTTTCCCCCATTGTCCATTTCTGAGAACAGGTAGCTACTGGGTAACTTCAAGATGTAGTATAGCTTGATTGTGCTGTATCTATATAAGAAGGGCCTTGCCTGATCAATCCAAATGTGTATCTAATACAGCATCCTGGGCCCTTCCAGTTTTTCTGGAAGCTGACAAACCTCACTTCACTAATATCCTGCCACTCTTGCTTCCCAGATCCTCAAGCACTCAAGAGTAATTATATTTTTGCTTCTGAAAACATGTTCCCTTATAACTGATTGTCACGGATGATTTTATCCTCCATGATTTTTATTCTCTTTTAAAACTATTCTCATTGATTACCATCTTCATAACATATAGCAGCGACTTTGACAATTAATGTGCAAAGCAAATTTTTAAAAAATTATCAATGGAGTAAATACATTCATCACTGAAAAGCACTGAACAATGAGAGCAACTTTTATATGTTAAATCTGTTACACATAGCTCCATGGTGATTAAAAAAACTTGGATTACTGATTTCTGAAAACTGCCAAAAGAGATTTGAAATCTTTCTTTAATTCAGGGTGGGGGGAGAGGAGGGAGGGGAGAGGTTTTGTATGTTGAGATGTGCATTTTATCATTGTATTCTTTTTTTTAAATTTTCATTGTTGTTGTTGTTAGCTACCAAGTTCACTGTACTTTTGGATGGAAAGATGGGTGCAAGATAAATTCTGAGGAAGAAGGGTAGATAAAAAAATATGAAACGTAAATAAATACATAATATAAAAACCAACACTTGGAAGGGTTTTACTTGATGAAACTAAGAATTATGGCAGGAATGGTGCAATTCATAGGCTGGTGGCAAAGTAACCAAAACAGAACAATTCTGAAAATAAATCTCAGTATAAAATGGAAGAAGAAAAAGAGCCAACAAGGCAGGCCCTGTTCCACTATGGGGAGTGGGGAGAAACTAATGTTCTTTCTGTCAGTAAATGATCAGAGTTAATCCATAAATGGGAATCTCAAATAATCAGAAACTTCCAGGCTCAGACTGAGTTCACAGTGTAACACAGTGGTAATGTATCTTGGGACTGAGCATAAGATAGGTGTAAAAAAAGACAAATGGTAAAGTTATATCAACAATAACAGTCTCATCCTAAGGCACAAAATCTTACACATTTTCCCCTAAACTTGGTCAGCGACTGAACCTGGAATTTCCAGGCAAAAGGGGGGTGGGGAGAAGATGCATGAATTCTATCAGGCTGTCCCTTCTGTTAACTATTTAAAAGGCTGTTACATGAATGATGGGGAAAAGGCCAATCACTATATATTCACATAAAGCACAGGGGGAAATACTGTCTTTAGACAGATATAGCAAAGAGTGACTCATTTTCCAGTGTCGCAGTAAACACCAGCCTTTTTAGCGTTGTTCCAGCATTAAGACAATACAGTATAAATTCAGCTAAAGTCTTTGGCAGCATTTCGTGTGGGGATAAGAAGCTGAAACTTTACACGGACACAGGAGCTGAGTCATGTAGCCATCAACACACATAACTGTAGACCATGGATCTCCAACCTTGGCAACTTTAAGACTTGTGGACTTCAACTCCCAGCTTTGCTGGCTGAGGAATTCTGTGAGTTGAAGTCCACAAGTCTTAAAGTTGCCAAGGTTGGAGATCCCCACTGTAGACTACAGATATTCAGAAACCCCAAAGCTTGAATCAAATCAGCAAGGCCAATTTTTTTTTAATAAAAGTTTTATTTAAGTTTTCACAAAACATACAAATACAAATAAAATATCTTTTTTTGAGAACAGCGTGCCCCCGGATTATCATTTCTCCATACAGACATAAACTCAATACATATTTATCTTATACATTCTAATCCATANATGTTTTTATACTTTTGTCTGTCCTGTTTACAATTTCATATTATCTTTTCTCATAAAATAAATTTTCCCCTGTAATTGCTAGACTGGAGTGTAACACCTTCGTATCTTTTTTCAAATCTTGTTTCTTTTTTTAAAGAAAATTTTTAAATTATCCAAGAATCTTTATACCTTTGACACTTTGTTTTCAGCTAGAAAAAGCCTGTTAATGTCAAAGTGGATTAATATCAATTTCTTAATCAAATCTCTTCTTCTTAGCATTCCAAGTCAATTAAAGCTGTCAATGTGAGAGGAAAAAAAGCCAATTCCGTTTCCTTTCCCTTTCTCTTTTGCTGCTTAAGATCTTTTTTAGGAATAGTATTAGTCTTTAAAATTCAGGTTCCAGGTACCTTAAATAGATTTTCTCCATTCAACCTGGTCAGTTAAACTTTCTCCTTTAAACTTCCTCCTGCACAATCTTGTCTGGTCAGGTTCTTTTTTGAGGTGGCCATTTCTGACCACCGCTGCTACTGCCTTTGGGAAAGTGAGTAATGGCCAGCTGAGGAGGAGAGATGTGGATTTCCTCAACCCTGCTAGTGGCTCCCCTTTCTTCACTACCTCTACGGGGTGGCTTCAGCTCCAAATCCGGGTGGCTCGGGGTGCTCCAGTGACGAGCACAGATGTGATTTCGGTCTGTTGCCGAAGAAGCCCAAACCGGAAGTCCAGCAAGGCCAATTTTTCATCGGCTAGACATGCTGGCTTTTTTCACAAAACTGATGAGGCACTAGTGCTTTACTCGATGATTAAAAAATGTATCCTTTCAAGAGAGCCCATCCTTCTAACAACAAGAAATAGATTTTGCTTACTAAATTATAAATTGAATAACCAACTTCTACTGAGTATCTCTCAAAAGGGATTTACAAATGCAAAAAGCATTCAGTTAAAAGGCTAAATTCACTCTACAAGTTTACTTTGAAGCAAGGACAACTAGATTCAATAGGACTAACTATCATGAAAGTGCATGTAGCCCTGTAACAACAAAATAATTGGTAAACTACCACCAATATAAAGGGTCTTACCCTGACAAAGCTGGTTTCACTAAACAAAACAAACAAACAAACCAGAGACAGCTGAATATACTCATTCCCAACATTCTTTTCAGCAGATTCTTAGTGAAGCTTCATTGGGCTTACATACCTGTTGCCTTTTAGGTTTTTCAGCCTGGCTTCCAAATCATTAAGGAGATTGATTTTCTTACAGCACTGGGTGCAGTAGACATCTAAGAGCTCACTGTTATAGATATGCCTCATTTTCCGTGGGGTCTGACCAGCACTGTTGGTAGAAAGACAATGAGTTACTAAATTAGATCCTATAGGCATTATGAGGTCAAGCTAAATTTTGGTTGTTTTTGGTTTTTTTGTTTTATTTTCACATGAAACTCTGTGGTGCTCCTTATGGCCATAAACACAGTAATTGCTTTTTAAAATCCCATTATTCAAAGATTTACAGACATTTCCTTACTGTCAGAATGCCCCTGATATGTCTTATATATACATTCCACTTTTTTTTTTAATCCAAAGAGGAGACTTGCAACCAAAATATCTCTCTTCAAGCATTTAATGACAATCAGTTAACACTTATTATTTATATCATTTTTTTAATGTGGACTTCAGAATTAATAGTGGTGATATTCTCAGCCATGTTCCTTTAAGGAAGATTATTCAGGTAGCCAGCCTCTGGGAACAACCCACTTCCTTCACTACATCAATTCTCTCTCAGGAGGAAAACCAGGAAGAAAAAAAGTGTGAGAATTTTCCTCCAGATGGAAGGAGGAAGAATGAATTTGACTTTCCACTATTTTTCTCAATGTCAGTTCTGCTCATAGGCATAAGTAGAGCTCTCTAGATCAGTCTTTCTCAACCATGACAACTTTAAGATATCTTAAAGACTGAGACTTAAAGACTGAGAAAGACTGTTCTAGATCAAGGGTGTCACACTCACTGCGTCACGTTGCCATCACATGATGTTTCATGCCATTTTTCCTATTTGCGGAGCTGGGGTGGACATGGCCTATGTATGATGCATCCAACCTACAGGCTGCCAGTTTGACACCCCTGTTGTAGATCATCAGATAAACCCCGTAAGATGCCCCCCTCCCCCAGCCTCTAATAATGAGAGATCTGGTGTTAAGCACTTTCATCACCCAACACCAACTGAGGGCAGCTGGAATAAAGGGGGGAATTAGAGTTGTCTCTTTTCTCTTATACTTGAAGGATCTGAAGTGGCTCTCCTGTTTTGACTACGCATACATTGTTACTTCAATTTATTTGAAGTTGGGGAAAAAATACTGTAGAAACTTCCAGTCCACATAAGCAATAACAATTCCCAATATTTTAACAAGACTAAAGATTTCATACTGAATTATCTTACTATTCAGACTTCCCATTAGTCTTTTAGTTCTGATATTAAAAATTACACATATAAAAGTATTTTCTAGGTCAACCTGCATTATTATTATTATTATTATTATTATTATTATTATTATTATTATTATTATTATTGTTGTTGTTGTTGTTGTTGTTGTTATTGTTATTTATTGTTATTAAATAAGATGACATGTTGCATTTCCAATTCACTGTCTTGGGGTTTGAACAAGGTTTGCAAGGTTTTTCCCAAAAGAGGACAGAGGCAAAAGGTGGAATTAGTATTCATGAACACCAAAGCAACTAATTAAGTTGTGGTTATCTTCCTAAGTCCTTTCTCCACCTCCAACATAAAGTGAGGCATAGCATGTATTAAAGTAGCCAACCTGGAAGAAACAGATGAGCCAAGGTCAGAATATGCATGTGTCCTGCTTTCATCATCAAGACAAGGACTGCTGGGGGTGAAGTCTACATCATCTCCTTCTCCATAATCTTCAAACTGTTCTTCATTACTGATCAGAGAGGCAGTGGAATAGGTGGAAAGATCAGAAGATGCAGGATTCAGCAGACTTGATCTTGGAGAAAAAGATAGGACACATCATGACACAATCCCAACAATAAGCTTCAAAACACAAAATGCTTCCAAAAGTCAGAGGACATCACTTTGAGAAGATGGGCTAAAACTGGCAGAGAAATGTTAAAACAGCCATCTAAAAGACAAGACAATTCAGTTCTTGAATTCAAAAAGAAGGAGACATGTAGTTAAAACTCATTCCTTGTCTAATGCAGAGTGACATTGCAACAAACAATTTTTATACCATAAATATATAGTCTCCTCTCAGTATCTTTATAGACACATCCATGTAATTTTCTTGGCAATAATACAGAAGTAGTTTGCCATTGACTGAATGTTTAAACTCATTTGAGAAGGCTGTATAATTACAAATACACATTCCTAATATATACCACATTGTGATTCATATACACATAATTATGAGTTCCTAGAACTTGCTGAAATTTATTCTTCCCTTCCATTCTCTCCTTCTTCCCACAAGTGCTTCACATTTTCCTTAGCAATTGTCTCCACCTTCATGGGGAAGCTCACATCATTCTTATAAAATGAGTTTGAGACTGGGGTAGGCAGCCTTTGGTGTGTGTGGGATTCACTGGCCCACAATGAACAGTTCAGCAAATGCACAAATGCCAGGCTATAAATATACTGATTAAACATACATAACATCTCATGCACGCAAAGATGCTCCAGCAATTTTTCCTGTCAGAGAAAGAAGATAGACTCTAAATATGTAATCCCCTTTAGATAGACCAATTCAGCTTTTGACCCTAACATACTTAATTGCATCCAGCTATCAAATACTATTCAGTTCTTTTAAATCAGAAGTGTCAAAATGGATTTCTTCAAGGGCTGAAAGCCCTTTCTTCAGCATTGTAGTTCTCTTCCACGGGCCGGCTTAGGGGGAGGGGGAGATGGGACAGAAGCCTCCTGCAGCACCCTGCTGGTCAAATGGGGTTCGGAGAGGTGCGTGAGGCCCCTCCAATGCCCCATTTTCAGCCTGGACGGCCTCCTGCAACACCCTGCTGGCCAAAAGGGGGCATGTGGGGGCCTCATGTGGCTCCCCCGCACCCCATTGTGGCCAGCAGAGTGCTGCAGGAGGATGTTTTGGCTCCAGAGGCACTGCACTCTGGTCCTTTGCTATTTCCAGGCCGGCTCCACTGACCAGATTTAAGCACCCTGCAAGCTGAATCCGGCCCATGGGCCTTGAATTTTACACTCCTGCTTTAAATGATAGAGAAATGCAAGGAAAGGTTTATATAACACATATTTACATAAGGTAGAAGAGTTCACAGTTTGCATGTTGAACTAGGTCTTGAAAGAGCTAGATTCATATTCTTATTTAGATGTGACACATATGGAGTGACTTTAGGCTAATTAACTGAGTTCAGCAATGTTGTAAAGCTGGAAAAAAATTACCTATGATGCCCTGACCAACTTGATGAAAAGGTGACTTAGAAATGAGGTACAAGTAGAAGACAGGTCTGAGAAGAATTCAAAATCTGACCTGGGAAACAGTGCTCCCAAGACAGGTCAGGAATAAATTTAATTCTGGAATAGTTATAATATAATAATTCTGGATTGTTGGGCTATAGATCTTTATAAAGGATCAGACTTCAAGATCACAATTAACTTTTCTTAAGAAAAGTCCACAGCAGTTTGTAGTACTATATATGAAATTAATAATAATATAAGTACACTATTATATTAAAGACTATATACCATAAAAACAAATATATAACATAAACCATGTGCTGAAGACAAAAGAGAAAGAAAAAAGGTAAAAACTTTATAATAAACTTCCTTGAGAAAAAAAAATATCCAGAAAATAGGAAAATAAAAAAGAATTATAAGCAACTAAGCAAATTAAAAGTTCTCTAAAAATCCCTACACTGTAGCTAAAGCCCCTGTCACTCTGCACCACGGATGGAAAGAGGATGTAAAACGGAGAGAAACACTTGCCATCCATTGGTTAACGCGATGCATCCGTTTCTGTACTCACTGCGTCCAGTTTTTCATCTCTCTATCCGTCCAGCATCCGTCGACTGAGATTCCATCCACTCAAAAAGTTTTGAGCTGCTTAAAACTTTTTGAGGCGGAAAATGTATCCAACGCGTCCGTTCTGCAATCCGCAAGCACATACGGGAACATCCATTCTACATCCGTCGTCATCTGTTACGCGTCCGCTATATCCACTAAGGCAATCTGCTGCACATCTCCGCGCAACTCAAATCTGCTTCCAGTGGAAAATGGACACAGGAGGAAGCGAAACGGACCGCGGAACGGACACAAAGCGTTAGTAGCACGGACGGAAGAAAGGATGAAAGTGGATGCAGCTCGCATACAAAGCATTAAAATGAAAAAACGTTCGCAGAGGGGACCTATCTTTGGAATATTAGGATGTCTGCAAGGATGCTGGAGGATGCAAAAGGACATCTAGCGGAAAACCTATATTTCCTATAAAAAGGGGGAGGAACTCACCTGGATCTCACTTTCAGTCCAGCAGCCCTGTGGTGCAGACTCTGCAGCCTTCAATCTGGCTCTAGCTCTTCCACAGCATTCCAGTCATCTCCACCATGATCATCACACACTCCTTTTGGTAGCCACCATCGTTCTATAACAGTGCGAAGCCATCTCAGGCTCTTTCACCTCTTCTACGCGACAGAAAAGGAGGCGGCCAAAGAAGTGTCTGGGTCCGAAGATGGATCGGGAGAAGAGGAGATATGACTGTATAACAAAGCTGATGGTGGAGCTGAGGAATGAAGACCCTCGTGCATTCCAGAACTTCATAGAGTGCCGCCAGCCATGTTTGACGAAGTTTGTGAGCGGTTGAGACTCAGTTTTGACCAAGCAGACCACCAACTTCCGGCCCAGCCTGGACCCTGGGCTCAAGGTGGCACTGACTCTGCGCCACCTGGCCTCAGGGACCACCTACAGGAGCATGCAGTACGGCTGGAGGGTGCCACACAACACCATCAACATTGTGGTCAAGAAAATGGTGCAGGCCATCAATCGAAGAAATACCTGGAGAGCTCCTCCAGTGCCCCTCCACTGAAGAAGGCTGAAAGAAAGTTGCAGAGCAGTGGTATCAGAAGTGGAACTTCCCCCACACCGTTGGAGCCATAGATGGAAGCACGTGGCCTGCAAAGCTCCAGCCAAGTCGGGGTCCACTTTTTTCAACTACAAAGGGCTTCTTCAGCATCCTCCTCTTTGCCATGGTTGATGCTGACTACAAGTTTCATGTACATCGATGCTTCAGGCAACGGCTCATCTTCAGATGCCCCAGGTATACAACGCCAGTGACCTCAAGGAGGGGCTGAATGCAACCTCATCATGGGCTTCCCAGATCCAGACCCCCTGCCCAATGACACGCAAGATGTGCCCTACTTCAATCGTGGGGATGACGCCTTCTCCCTCAAGGACCTACCTCATGAAGCCCTACACCTCCAGATGCCTCACCCGTGAAGAGAGGATCTTAAACTACAGGCTGTCCAGGGCAAGGCGGGTGGTGGAGAACGCCTTTGGCATCCTGGCCAAACAGGTCCAGTACTTCTCACCACCATGCAGCAATTGCCTACAGACCGTGAGGAACATCGTGGAAGTTGCTGCATCCTGCACAATCTCATGCGCACCTGCCTACCCAGTGTTGCAGAACAGGCTCGTGACCTCCAACAAGGCAATGGGGACATGGAGCCTGGTGAATGGAGCAAGGGCGAAAACCTGATAGACACTGTGGATGTGTCAAGGCCTCAAACAGAGCTTCAAACGTAAAGGGAAGAAGCAGCGCAACCTCCTGAAACACTGGTGCAAACTCCCCAGCTGGAGCAGTGGAGTGGCAAGAAAGGATGAATAATCTTTAAAGGATGCTTCGTTCAGCCTGTCTCATCACACTGAAGAATTTGGGCCATGTATGTTTGAGTGGGGCCTACAATGAAACCGGGCATTTAATAAAGAGTTGTGTTATGTTGAAAATGTTTGTGGATGAATGATTACATTGTATTGATAATAAAGGGCCATAGGTGTGGCACCTGGGAGGGTGGACCATACAGTCCCACTATGCTTGCACTGGAGTTTATCTAACCCACAGCTATTACCCATCCAAAGTATCCCTGCCCTCCCACAGCTATTACCCATCCAAAGGTATCCCTGCCCATCCCACAGCTATTACCCATCCCACAGGTATCCCTGCCCATCCCCCAGCTATTACCCATCCCAAAGGGATCCCTGCCCATCCCACAGCTATTACCCATCCAAAGGGATCCCTGCCCATCCCACAGCTATTACCCATCCCAAAGGGATCCCTGCCCATCCCCCAGCTATTAACCATCCCACAGTATCCCTGCCCATCCCAAGAATCCTCTGCCCATCCCACAGCTATTACCCATCCCAAAGGTATCCCTGCCCATCCCACAGCTATTACCCATCCCAAGTTTATCCCTGCCCATCTCCACAGCTATTACCCATCCCAAAGGCATCCCTGCCCATCCCACAGCTATTACCCATCCCAAAGGGATCCCTGCCCATCCCACAGCTATTACCCCATCCACAGGTATCCCTGCCCATTCCCACAGCTATTACCCATTCCACAGGTATCCCTGCCCATCCCACAGCTATTACCCATCCCAAAGGGATCCCTGCCCATCCCACAGCTATTACCCATCCCAAAGGACCTGCCATCCCAAGCTATTAACCATCCCACAGGTATCCCTGCCCATCCCAAAGGATCCTTGCCCATCCCACAGCTATTACCCATCCCAAAGGTATCCCTGCCCATCCCACAAGCTATTACCCATCCCACAGGTATCCGTGCCCATCCCACAGCTATTACCCATCCCAAAGGCATCCCTGCCCATCCCACAGCTATTAACCATACCCAAAGGGATCCCTGCCATCCACAGCTATTACCCATCCACAGGTATCCCTGCCCATCCCACAGCTATTACCTATTCCACAGGTATCCCTGCCCATCCCACAGCTATTACCATCACAAAGGGATCCCTGCCCATCCCACAGCTATTAACCCATCCCAAAGGGATCCCTGCCCATCCCACTGCTATCTTAACCCCATCCCACAAGCATGCAAAGGCTTAAACACATTTCTAAAAGTTTCCACCAAGACCTTTATTGACTAAAATAATGAAGCAGTGTGGTGAAGCAAAAAGATAATCTTTATTAATAACAAACTTAAAAGCAAAATGACAAGTGTCTTAAGCAAAATAAAGTCAAACAGGTAGGCCACAGTCTCTGGCACTCTTCTTGTCATCTGAGCGTACCCAGTCTCAGGTGGGAAGGGTCCAGGTGCTGTGGAGGTGGCTGCTGCTGGAGTGCTGGTCTGAGGCATCAAATGGGGTGCCTGGCCCCGAGGGGATAACAAGGGGACTGTGTGTGGAGGAAGCTCTCAGAGAAGCTGGCTCAGTCCTGTGATGTTGAGAGCCCTCCTCAAAGGACATGGGTGTCAGCCCCAAATACCTGATGACAGATGTTCTGAAGGCCAAAGGGCTTTGGCCTGTGTGAGGAAGGAGCATGTAGTGGGGATGTACTGTCTGCAAGCTGGTGAGGATGGCCATGGGTGGCAATCTGGGCGTGGGTGGGCATCTGTGGCATGGGTGCATCTGTGGTGTGGCTTGGCATCATAGTGGGTGTGGTCAATCGGTGGCATCAGTGGCACATCCGTGGCACCGGTGGCGTCCGAATGTACGCTGTGCCTGACTGGGAAGAGGCTCCTGTGCTGCTGGAGTCTCCTGTGTAGCCGTAGCCCTTTGGTAAGGGGAAGGGCCTGTGGAAAGCCTTTGGAAGGGCAGTGACTTACCTGGGTGGAGAAGCAGGGCCTGAACTGGGTGGGAGCAGGTTTCAGCTGGGTCTGGCAGGTTGTTGAAGGAAGACGGTGGATCCTGTCCTTCTTACACCTGGTACTGTGATCCGACAAGGGGGGGGGGGGGGGGGGGGGGGGGGGGGGGGGGGGGGGGTGTTCATGAGGGTCTGGTTGAGTTGGTGAAGAAAGGGCTTGCGGTTGGAGGATGGCGTCGGTGAGTACACCAGCTGAGAGAGGAGATCATGCTGCTTCTGATGGTGTCCTGATTTCCAGCAGGACAGTGTGGCTCTGTCCCTCCGGTCTGCCTCTCTGCCTTTCTGTGGAGGTGGAGCTGGGGTGGATGTGGTTGGCCTCTGGTGGAAAATGCCCTCTCCTTGCTCCCACTGCGTCAGGGGGTCCTCCACGCGCTTCACCATGGGTAGTGCAGCTGTCGGGGGTTCTCCCGTTGTGGCACGCTCCATAGATACTGCCTGGCACATGAGCTGACTCTTTGCCAAGAAGAGGACTGGCTTTCAGGGGCAGCCTGAGAGAGAGGGTTGTGAGAGGGGCTGCTCCTCGTGGCAGATCTCACCCTCCAAGAAGCTCAGCTTGGCCATCACGTAGGTCTCTCGGTCCATCAGATTGACGTGGCCTGGCCACATTTCTTGAGTGCAGCTTCCTGTACCAGGTGTGCATGTGCTTCCACCAGCCGAGGAGCACCTCGAAGTGTAGCCCAGGCTCTCCGCCTTCTCTCTCCAAGCTGCTTCCTTTTGGTGTCTCGATAGAGCCTTGTGTCCCTTCACCAAAGATACTCGTTCTCCCTCAGCCTCCAGCACCTCATCCTCATGTTCCTCTTCAATGGAGTATTGCCTCCTCTCCCGTTCACGCGTATGCCTCTTCCTCCCTCTGGCAGGTATATGGGCCCTCATCAGAGGGGCTTCGAGGTTGTAGGGGCTGTTCCTCCACACCACCACCACACCATCACAACAACAAACATAGCGAGCAAAAGCAGGACCAGCAGGACCAGCAGGATCAGGATCAGCAGCACAGAGTCACACCAGCAGTGCCAGCAGGACGAGCAGGACCAGGAGCACCAGCAGGAGAGTAAAGCACCAGCAGCACCAGCAGGACCAGGAGCACCTGCAGCACCAGCAGGACCAGGAGCACCAGCGAGCACCAGCAGGACCAGGAGCAGCACCAGCAGGTAAGCACCAGTAAAGCACCAGCACCAGGAGCAGCGCCAGCAGAGTAAGCACCACAGAAGCACACCAGCAGAAGCACCAGCACCAGCAGAGTAAGCCCCAGCAGAAGCCCCAGCACCAGGAGAACGCCAGCAGAAGCTCCAGCACCAGAAGAGTCAGCCCCAGCAGCAAAAGCCCCAGCAGAAGCAGAGTCAGGGCCAGGGGTGGGATGGTGGCCCTGTCCCTCTTGCCAGGGCTGGCAGCAGATGGCAGAGGCTTTCTCTTCTCCCCATGTTGTTGGCTTGCTGCTGGCTGGCTGGCTGGAGCTGTGTCTGGAGCAGGTCTTTCCTCTGAATGGTGCCTGCTTGCGAGCTGCTTCCCTTTATATACGCGGGGCTGATGCAATGCATCCTCCCTGCATGCGCAGTGAACGCTCTGCATCCGCTAGGCATCCGCTAGGCATCCTCTAGGCTTCCGCTCTGCATCCGTGTCATCCGCTCAGCATCCGCTCTGCATCCGCTCTTTCTGCTGCCCGTCCGCTTCGCTGTGCTCCCCTGGAAGCCTGCGGATGTGCCATCCGCTCCTATCGCTTCCATCCGCTAGGCTTCCGTGGACAATCCGTTTTACCCCTCTACATCCTCCCCCCGTCGTTCCTTTCCGTTGTTGTCCGCTCTGGTTATGCAAATTCGGGCACTTTTGAGAGCAGATAAAACGGATGGAACGTTTTCTCGTCCACTGTGTCCTTTTTACAAACGTTTTGCATCCGTCGGCCAATGTGACAGGCCCTTAATGTTTGTGTGTATGTTTGTCTATCCTCATTTAATGAATATATCTATTTATGTCTTTCAGACTATTAAATTAAATATGTTCCTTTGTCTTTTCTCCAACATTTTTGTTCTATTTTAAACAGACTCAATACATTTTGAATTGTATGGTCTGGTTTCTCTTTTCAAGATAAAGCCATATGCTGAAAATTGACACATTTCATTAAGGCAGCTTTCGGAGCACAGGACGCAAGCATCCTTCCATTTAGTACATAATCACTTTTGGGGCAACAATCCAAAGCTGCATATATTTTAATGTTCTTCATAGATGGAAAAATTCCAGATTTGGAGAATGGAACAAAACATTGATATATTTAACCTTTCACTGCTTTTAAAAATTAGTGCACTATAAACAAAAATGTCCAACCAAGAAAGAATGTCAAACAGATCTTTCTCATTGTCTACCTCCTTATGTTACTTTAGACATAAATCATTTCCAAACCAGAAAAGAGGTTTAGTGATGGCAGCAGAGCAAAAACAAACAGTACCTACAACAAGGAAGGGTATACTATCTATATGGAGGTTGTCCAGGCTAGTTGAGTAGCAATCTAGGAGCTGCCCCTTTGGAAGCATTTTAACCAGGGATAAGAAATAAAGAGAGATGGGAAACTGTCTCCTTCAACTTTGATCTGATACAGTTCAAAGCTTTCCAAATTGCTTCAATGAGATGAACTGGGTGGCCTTTCTGATTCAGTGAACCAAATCAGGTCACCTCCACAGCTTTGTCAAAGCAGATTTCAGTTGCTTTGCACTGGCTTATGGTGCATATCACTACAGCTCTGGGATACTCACACAAAGAGTCTTTTGATATCATGCCAACACAACTAGGAGTGTTAGGCAACTATATTAGTAACATTATTTTGTACATACTGGTGTACAAGTACCAGTGGAAGAACATGTTATACTGTACAGATGTATATTTGTACAAGAGCTATTGGTTACCTCAATTCCTGGACCCATTATTTGCTGTCCTAGAACTAGTTTGGTCTAGTAGTTAAGAGTGGAATATTTAACATGCCAGGCTAGAAAGCAGTAGTTCTAGTTCTACCTTAGGCATGAAAGCCAGATGAGTGAACTTTGGGCCAGTCACTCAATAATCTCACAGGGATGTTGTTGTGGGGAAAATAGGAGTAGGAAAGAATGTTAGGTATATTTGTCACCTTGAGTTATTGATTAAAAAATACTAAAAGGTGTGATTAAAAATAAAATACCGCATCATGTTGCCGTCACGTGATGTTTCGTGACAATTTTCCCCTTTGCGGAGCTGCAGTGGGTGTGGCCTGTGCATGACGCATCTGGCTTGCGGGCTGCCAGTTTGACACCCCTGCCCTAATTCTATCCCAACTAACTGCTTCCTCTTGCATCACCTTTATTTAGTGCTGACTTTCTCTACTTCCAGTCAGTGTGCTGTGTAACCCCCCCCCAAACATCAGAAGAATGATTCCAGGTGAGCCCTATTCAACCTCCTATTACCATTTTTCCACCACAGAAAACAGCCAGGGTTGCTTTAGTGTTGCACCTTGTTACTTGGCATGAGAAAAGCTGGAGAATTAATAGCAAGAAGAATGTAAAGATAGAGCAAAAGAAAGAGGATGAGCAGACTGGCATATTTTGCATTTAGCAACTGCAGGAATTGGATCAAACTGGTTAGCTAACATCCTGATTGCTCTTACTTTCCACTCACTTCTTCCATTCTAATATATCAAATCTAGAGCCCTAGTGATCATTAAGAATAAGTCACAGATCGTATGCTTTCACTTTTGTTCTATGAGGCCTCTATGAACACTAGGCCTTATAGCAGCTGAAAAGCTATAGCAGCTGAAAAGCTCCCCAAAATCACAGAGCTCACTGTACAATATCTAGTATGTGATTCTTTTTTGTATTTGATTTGTTAACTGAGAAGACTCTAGAACATGGGTATCAAACTCACTGCATCATGTTGCCATTACGTGATTTGTCATGACATTTTTCCCTTTGCAGAGCTGAGGTGGGCATGGCCTGCATGTGACATACCTGATCGCAAGCTGCCAGTTTGACACCCCTGCTCTAGAGCAATGTTTCTCAACCTTGGCAACTTTTAAGATGGATGGACTTCATTTCCCGAATTCCCAAGCTGGCAATGGGGAAATCACTGGGTTAGATTATTGTAGGATTTAAATTAGGATGAAGTGGGTGAGGGAAAGGTTGTTGAAGATTTCCATGTAAGCTGCCTTAAGCTTGAAGTCCACCACCTTAAAAGTTGGCATGGTTGAAAAACACTGCTAGAGCAGGGGTGTCAAACTTGTGGCATCATGTCATCACGTGACGTAACACAACTTTTTCCCCTTCGCTAAACCAACACATGGTGCATCTGGCTAGTGGCCACGAATTTGACACCCCTCCTCTAGAGGGATAGATTTTTCAAGAAATCAGTAGAAGCAGCAACCATCATCATGTTTGCCAGGGGCACTGGATCAGGAAGACACAAGCAGGGAAGTTGTGGGTAGCTGAAGGACTGAAGGCATCTGAAAAGCAGGAAGTTATCCAGTTATATTTACAGTGCTTCTGCCAATCTGCAGCCTCTATCTGGACAACTGTGTTGTGCTTCTAATTACTAACCACTTTTAGTTTCGTCCTCCATGTTAGTCTAGCAGAGCTTCTTCTTTATTTATCTCAGTTTCTCTGTTAAATCATAGGTGGAACACTATCCACAAAATATCTAGACTACTCCTTTGACAACTCCTACAAAGGCTTTGCTTCCTTATTTAAGAGCCTGAAAACAAAGGCCAAGGAGAATGATTGATCCTCTCAAGAGTAATGCAAAAAGTTAGCAAAAATTAAAGACTGGAAGTTAGCAAATTGATGATTCTCACATATCTGTCTGTCTGTCTGTCTGTCTGTCAATCTGTCTATCTGTCTGTATATTGATCTGTCTATCTGTCTGTCTGTCTATCTATCTACCTATCTTGCCTCCTTTATATATGTTGTAACTGAGAGATATTTTCCTCAGCTGTGCTGCGATTGGTAGACAACAATGTGGAAGCAATGCATCCATCAATACCTATTACAGGGAAGGGACCTGGCCTATAGCTGAAGGCATTTGAAAAGAATTAAAAAAAACAAAAAACACCAATAGTTTTTCCAACAGTATTTGTACTCACTTATCTCCAGGCAGGAAGAGGCCATTTAATACACCATCCTTCTCAACCTTGCACACAACTGATGCTTCTGAACTGTGGTTACTTTCAATGGCACTGTCCATATCAGACTCATGATGGAGTTCTTGTTGGGCTAGGGTCATGGTGTCTTCATCTGGAAAGAGATCTGATTCCCTGAAGGCACTTTCACGGTCCCTGTAGCTACTCTCTGGAGTTTCAGTGCCCTAGTAAAGGAAAATAAATGAGAAAGGGAAGAGTCAGCAAGCATGTGGGATTGCTCAAGGACTGAGTACTTAGTAATTATGACAGGGATAGAAGCTACTTTTTGCAACCCTCTGGTTTCTTACACCTTGTAAATCCAAGATTACACAAGAAGGGTCAATTCCCAAGTTCTTCAGAAAGGCAAGATTACTGTATCCCCGATCACTTCAAGTCATATGCAAGATTACTGTATCCCCGATCACTTCAAGTCATATGTCAAAGAAAGAGCCTATAGGCCTGATTTTGAATCTGTTACTTGTAAAACCTGCCTAGCAATACTGCCAACTCTCCAGTTTGCTGATCTCCATCTTTTAAAAGCTTTACAGAGCTATATTTCAGGATGAAAAGTATGCCTCTCCCCCTCATTCAACCTCATGTAGGTCTAGCACTCTTTTCTCTTGTGCTTTTATTTTAAAGCAAGTAGATTTGAGCAGCAAGATGGGTTCACTGAGCCTTGTATGGACTTGAGAAAACACTAACATGTTTCAAATCTGAGGTTGATATTTCCTTTTTTTTTAGACAGCAAGATATTTTAAAGGTTACAATAAGTACTTCTGCCCTCAAAATCCAACAAATCTTCCCAAAACGGATCAACAGGGACTTCCCTTTTTATTTACTTTTCTATTCAGAAAGGGAGTGAAGAAAAGATATGCAGTGACAGCATTTTCCCATTCCTTATTAGCCATTTAGGTGTCATCAAGTCAGGCTTTGGGTAGAAGGCTGCAAGCCTTTAAATCTTATTAATTGAAACTCCCACTGGAGTTTTACCAGGCTTATTTCTGCGTAAACTATATAGGACTGTATTGTTCAGCTCTTTTTCTCTCACTTCTGAGATTGAAAGTATGCACTAAGAAATGATTCTGCCAGCCTGATATCCTCAGATTTTAGGCTACGTTATTCCCACAGTATGCCAAATCTGTGCTCAAATAAGTAATGAAGTTGTAAGTAAGTATACGCAGTTCTTGTTTAGTGGTCACTTTTGGGATCAACAACTCCGTTGTTAAGCGAAGCGGCCACTAAGTGAAATCCTGGCTGTCCTTATAATCTTCTACTTTGCTTTGCTGGTTTGCAAAAGTTGTAAATATGGGAGATGGATTGCAACTTTTCATCACTGTCATAAATGCAAGTCATTGCTATCCAATACAGTCAGTAAACAAGGACTATCTGTAACTAGAGTGTGTGTATTTGTCTATGTGTGTCTATATAAATCTACATCAATCTAACCTTACTACTAAAAGCTTTTCATTTCAGATTTCACACGCTTCAGAATGCACTTAAGTCTAGTTAATTTCCCACACAAGTGAAACATTATACAATGAGCATTGCTTGTATTTAAGTTTCAAAACATACTGTAACAAACTGCTTGACAGCAAGTTCTTATCTGCCCATTTCCCGGGCAGACTATCAACAAAACCATTAAATGTGAGGTCACATCTAAAACATTAAAATAAGCAAAACTGGTTGAAGGAATAAACACATTTTTATTCAGGTTCAAATGTGTGCCAAAGATTAGAAAAAAATACTGTCAATCTTAGAGGCTGATAGAATTGTAAGAAAAAATATGAAGCTTTTCTGAGGGAGAAAGGGATTATGACAGCAAGGCAATAAAAAAGAAACACACAAGAGCAGCCTTGCTGGATCATGCCAAAGGCCATCTTAGTTTTTCACAGTGGCCAACCAGATGCTTCTGAGGCACTTCCCCACAAAAAAGATATAATACGTGCAGTACAGTTTTTAAAGGGGAAAATATTTGATATAAAATAGTAATCAGAAGTGATTTTAATGTTTATAAACACAGGTAATTTCCAGTTGGGTACAATGCAAGGGAATCTGGAAGCTAATACTGTTTATAACCATTCTTTTTGGTATTTATTTTTCATCTTTTTTATAAGATGTATGTTTCTTTGTTTTATCATACTTAAGAACTGCCCATCTCCCTCACAGAGGAATTCTGAGTGGTATAGACTTTATTGTAGGTAATGATAAATAGTGGTGACATCCATACAATTATTAATGTTTAGGGTTTTGTAGTGTTTTTCAATGTGTAAAGATGAGGAATCTAGTTTTATATATGTTCAATTTAATTATTTCATCAATGAAATAAGGACATAATTTTTAAATTTTATGACAATTGTAAATTCTGTGCTTATTTATGCAATTTTGTTTTCTTTCCATTATGCCCTTATTCCAGAGGTCTCCAAACTTGGCACTTTAAGACTTGTGGACTTCAACTCCCAGAATTCTCCAGCCAACTGGCTAAGTTTGGGGACCCCTGCCTTATTCATTGTCTTATTTTTTCTTATATGCAGTTATTTTATTCCTTAAATGTTACAAAAATTAAAATCTTCATGTAAAAAAAGGAGTTGCAAACATACTTATCTCCTCCAATTTTCCCTCTGAAAGTAGTATTTGGAGGCACACGTTCTCCAACCTAGAGGTACTGTCTCCCTAAATTTCTCCAGTCCTGGGTTAAGTCATCCAAGTAAGTAGCAGGGGCAATGATTCCCACATGCTAATTATATGCTCTGAGAAGGATTATGGTTTATTTGTTTTTGTCAAATCAACATTGCATTATTCCCCTCTTGGTAATCAAGGAGGAAGAACATAATTTACTCAAGAACTTTTGGTGAGAAAGTTTGATGAAGAGCCCTAATTGGGTTAGAAGAAACAGAAGACAAAATATATTTTAACAAAGATTGGGAGTTGTATATGAATCAGGCTAAGATCCAAGAGAGAAAAGGGTAATTATGATTGAACCACTAGAAATAGAAGTGTCATAAAAGAGGGTAAGTAAATGGATTTTACTTATAAGTGGGTAAGTCAAGATAAGTGGACTTCAGTTCTCAGAATTCCCCAGCCAGTATGCTAGCTAGAATTCAGGAAATTGAAGTTCACATCTCTTCAAGTTGTCAAGATTGAGAAACACAGATCTAGAATTAATAATGAAATGGCCTGATTGTCCCAAAACAGCAAATTTTTAGGGTTATTAAAGAAGATGGAAGAACTCCAAAATTTGCTATCCAAGAGAACGGATATTAAATCAGCAATTGCATTTAGTATCCAATAGCATAAAATGATACAATGCACATATGAGCATGTAGAATCCTAGTTTAATGCTAATGGTTCTTATCTGTAGTGATGATCAAGTTGCATTTTGGAGGGTACTGGAAACTTAACAAAATTCCGGTCAAGTGTGGGAATGCTGTAAAGATAAGAATTCTACCCTGGGAATTATTGGGAAGGAATTGTAAATAAAATTACTAATACTGTACTATTTTGTGTAAATAAATTTATTATTATATAAACATCCAACATTAAAAATCCAGTTTTAACACAATAGGTAAAGCACTAGAAAGCATTATATAAGTCTGAGTGCTGTTCCTTAAAGGGCAAGTTTTCTTTTTTCCTTTCTTCATTAGGATCTGTGGACTTCAAGAATTCTGCAGGCAGCAATTAGGGAGTTCGGGGAATTGGGGGATTCTGGGAGCTGAAGTCTGCACATGTTGACATTGCCAAGTTTGAAAAATATTGCAGTAGATTATACACTGGTCTCCCATAACTGATATTTGTAATACTTAATACTTTGCCTCTGGTTCACTTCATGGTGAAAAAGTAATGCAAAACGTTGGCAAATCTCTCCTAAGGACACATTAATATTCAGGTAGTTCTCAAGTTATGGCTGTAATGGAGCCCATCATCATGATCATAACTTGTGACGGTCATACAGAGTCATGGGATGAACCTGCTTTTACAGCCTTTACAGCAGTGGTCGTTAAGTGAATACAACAATTATAAAGCTGTTCTTGTGGTCATTAAAAATTGCTGTGGTCATTAAGCAAACCAACAGCTTCTGGTTTAGCTGAAAACTGAAAGTAAATGTCAGTTTTTGACAAAACTATCATAAAACTCAAGTCATGTGACTGCAGGATGTTGCAAACAGCCATAAATGCAGCCCAATTGACAAGCATCCAAAGCTGGTGATCAAAGGACAGTTACACAACAATACACAATACAGTCATACAACCCCCAACTGCGGGAATGTCAAATCCAGACCACCAGTATTCTCCCCAGGTAGGTCTGTCGGATCAGAAGTCAAGGATTACCTACTTTCAACTCCAGATACCAGGATAGACAGAAGACAATCAAGTTCACTGTATTACTGCAAAGGAACCTGTTTTTCAGGGGTATCCTGAGATCTCTTTGCTTTCACAGAGGAAAAATGTGGGGCAGAGGGCAAAAAATGAAAAGTGGCTTTGTGTTCCTCTTAGCAGTTTTAAACTGAGACAGACTATGAGTTTCTGGTGCCAGAGAGGGAAAAGCCAAAACAGGACTGATCTGGAATCTGGAAATAGGTCAGGGACCACAGGAATGTTTGCATTTGCCCTACCTGTTGTTTTGATGGGGGAAGGGGAGACTGTTTTAACATGCAAGTTGCCATTCAAAGCAACCATTGGAGGCAAGTTTCTTTGAATAAACTGTAGGAATCTCAAATCAGAAAAAAAAACCTTATGGAAAAAAAAAGACGGGGCAGCTTATATTCACGTTAAATAGGTAATTTATCATTTATAGGGTGCAGTGGCGATATGACAAAATTGATCTAAACAAGGGAATGCAAAGCATACCTAGCCAAATGTGTGTTGTTGTTGTTTTAATAGGTACATTTCTTTTTCAAGGGTCATGCAGGATCCTCAGTTTAACATACAACTATCCCGAGCTTTGACAAATGCACAGAGATGTGTTCATTATTAAACTCTGCAGAGCCTTCTGATAATTCCTAAAAACAACTCTACACTTTGATAACATATTAACATTGTGTGGCATGCAACTACAATTCACCATTCCAAAATTCTCCCCCGCCCCATACCCTTTTTGTGTGTTTCCAGTTCTGCCAGAGACCATTTTATAAAACTAAATTAATAGAAGTCATTTTTGGATCAAGTCATCCTCATGATCTAATAAAGAACTTGGGTGGGTGGAGGCTTAGATAGACTTTACACAAACTCTAAGAAAGCAAGAGTCTATTGGGTTTTGGCCAAAGGAGTATCCTGCCCCCACTTCCTCTCACCCCCAATCACAAGTGTTCCTCCAGCACTGATAATCTGTGGCAAGATAGAAAGCAAACAAATGCTGTAAGAGCTATTTTACAAAGAACACATCTCCTATCCTAAAAAGAATAGTTGGCTCTATCAACATTTTCTCCTTTCTTACTTTTCCTTTGAATTTTCCAGACAGCTGCAGCCAAATTATTTTAGAAACTTGTTTTACTTCATATCAGTAATCCCTCTTTCTTCTGCAGTTGGCAGTATTTTTCAGTTTTCAAAGAATGATTAAAAAAAAAATCTAGGAAATATCTGGGATTGAACCTGGAAACTTTTCTAATCTAAAAGCTGAAGCCTTCCTCAAGTCAAGCTTGACTCCTGATGACTCCCTGAGCACTTCTTGGTAGTTTCTTTGGCAGTAGTAAGAAAGCAAGCCTCTACGAGGATTTTTGTCCCAGGTTTTCAGCCTAGCCTTGGTACTACAGCCTCAGTACACCTAAAAGTCCTGCAGACAAATACTAACTAAGGTTTGACTCTTCTTAACTCGCAACTTCAGGCCCAGGCTAAGCAGACCCTGCAAAACATCCCAAGCCTAAAACATGTTTCCTAATATTTCAAGCTCTGACCAAAACACCCATGCTCCAAGTATTTTATTCCAAAACACTTGTGTTTTTCCAAGCTCTAGGGCTAAAGAGGACCATTCTGAGTGGCACTATTCAAACAATCTAAGAGTCACAATGTTTGGGTTTTTAAAAAAAATGTTTTCTAGCATAGCTTGTAGAGGGGGACAGTTTATCACTGCCTACATGTTAATTAGAGACACATCAGAGCATCTGAGTATCTTTCACTGCCTTCTACCTACCAAGCACTCTCCTGTAGTACAACTCTTGACTTTTGGGTTCCTCAACAATTGATAATTAATCCTAAAATGATAACACTATCCATCAGTACAATGTCTTCATTGTAAATTCTGAGGCCAGTTGCTGGATCTGTTGTACTTTTGGTCTTCTTTACAGTTAATCATGGTTCTATTTCTTCCCCCATGCTCTTTGGCTTTCATTATTCACCCTTGAAGAACATATTTGCATTTCTGGCTAGCACAGTAGTGTCATTGGCGCACTGAAGATTCTTCCTCTAGTTATGCTCATCTTTTTCCCATGTAGCTTCCCTCAATATATATATTCAGCTACTCTCTCTGCACAGTTTATCAGGAGAAAAATATATGTGTCATAGCACATTGCTGCTCATTCTTGCTCACATAAGCTGCATCTTTGCTGGCTTAGGCTATGTTGCTATTTTCATTTAACCAGAGTCAATAATTCCTTGACTGTTGCACTGAAAATACAATCATTTTTTTTTATCAGAGAAGTGTATTCAGCATACTGCACATTACTTAGGGCTAAGTCACTGCTCACTCCAAGAATTCAATTCTAAGTGGCTCAAGATTGACTTCAGCCTTCCATTCTTCCAAGCCTTGTAAAATGAGGACCCAGGTTGTTGGGAGCAATATGCTGACCCTTTAAACCACTTAGAGAGGGCTGTAAAGGCACTGTAAAGTGGTATATAAGTGCTATTACTGTTGCTATTTTCTCGACTTTGGCTTCTCTTCTCTTCCTGGCAATTTCCACCCCGTTGTTTTGATATCCAATTTGGGTTCTTCAGTTTCTTGGCCATTGGCAGTTTGTTTTCACCTTCATTGTTAACTTCTTTTTTATTCCATATTTTCTTGCATTCCCTATCAATGAGAGTCAATACTTCAAAGTAATTCCTGATCTTCTCCTTGAAAATGGGGTGGGTGTGTTCAAGATCATATTGTGGACACTGGGTAATTGTTTTCTTCCATTGTAGTTCAATTTGGGACTTGCACATTATGTGTTCCACAATCAACCTATGGCTGTATGTATGTTGTTAAAAGGGAGCTCTTCCATTCCTTGTTATAAGTCATATTGTCAGCTTGATTTCTGGGTGCTCCCTCTGATGATATCCATGTATGCAGGCATCATTTTCTTTGCTTGAAGAACGTATTAGCAAAGTAGCCATTAGACAATGGAATATGCGTCCTAAACACATTACACAAACATTCCTAATAATGCTCCTGAAATCTGTAGGCTCTAAGTTATAAAATGCAAAACTATGTTGCTTTTGTTTTATTGCTGTGTTTTGGCATGTGGACTTTGTTCATACTTTGGGGCTTTCATACCTTCACTTGCTAAGTGCTGCTGTCAAACTACTAAATGCAGACATATATTCTATAAATGTGTATTAGGAAGGAAAAGAAGCTTCAAGCAAATAGCCTGATAAGTGTATTTTTGTTAACATATTTATGGGCTCTGCTGAAATAAATCATACTGGAGGCTGCGGTTTCCTAGGTTTGTGGTCATCTGTGCATACAGAATAAGAGGGGGGAACCGTGCTTAAAAAAATTGGTTTCTTTTCTATTTTTAAAAATATTTTCATTAAAAACAAAAACAAAACAGCTTCTCTGGAGTTCAACCAGGAAGTAACAATTGCTTACCTCGCAAACTGTTTCTGTGTCCTTAAAATAAAAACAAAGAACATGGCCATTCTTTTAAAGATTTCAGAACATTCAAGGTGTTCAGTTACATTCCATTAAAACTCTGCCAATTCTGAACATTCCAAAGAAGCATTCTGAACGTTTTCTCCCAGGCTTGAAATAATGTTTTCATATTTCATGCACATTCTTATAAATCATATATTTTACCTCTCAGTTCTGTATCTACTCCTAAATTAAAGCTAATGCTTTTTAGCTTCTAAAGGCCCAGTCCCACTGCACTTACGGATGCAAAGAGGATGTAAAACGTAAAAAAAATCTTGCCATCCGTTGGAAAACGCTATGCA